>JARHVA010011288.1:15000-72957 GCA_037957365.1 Torreya grandis | reverse complement strand
ATGGAATTAATAGTGATGTAAACATGTTGTTATGATCATGAGATAATACCTTATTTTCCATTGATAATTTGCATGGGAAATCTATCCAATAATGTCGAGGTATAATATCTTGGGAGCTCTAGGGGTGTCGCTTGAGCCTAGAGGGTCTAAAAGTTGAGTGTGGTTGACTTTCTTGGGAAAGTTTGAGAGTGTTGGGCATCTATGATTGCTATCAGTTAGCATGATCCAACTATCCATGACATACAAACATTGTTGGTAAATGTTTCAAAACTCATGGAGATAGATTTTAGGCTTTGTTGGAATACAACCTTCCTATAAGATGATCCTAACTTGAGATCCCTAGGACTTATTATGTGTATTATATGATATATATTTGGTGTCATTTGGTTGACATCTAAACATTGGGTGACCCAATGGGAGTCATGGACCTTTTTTCTTCACCATTGTGTGTTGATTGTTGTAATGTTAAAGTACCTTGGAGTAATTGTTAAAACATCTATGTCACATATGTGTGGTATCTTTCATGTGATTCCTCTTTGTAGGTAAAATTATTATGTGTTTTGTAATTATTAATTTTCATTGATATTTATAAATCATTTAAATTTTTGTCTTTATTATACTTGTGCATATGATTGAACTTGCAGACTTTCTTATACTTATTTTGATATCAACCTTATTGTGTGAAATTTTACATTTTGTTGATTATGTCAAATCATGTAAATTGGCATCTTTTACACCATATGTGTATGTAATAACCTTGTGAGTTTTCAATTCTCTTTTGATATCAACATTATTGTATGAGAATTTTTTATACATGGTTGTATATTGTAAATGGTTGAATATGTGAATGAGGATACATTACTTGTGTAAAGTGATCTCCCTCTTTTGAAATCAATCCTGTGAACCCTACTTTGATCTATGTTTTTAAAATTGTTATATGAATACTTTGTGTACATGTCTTGGAATAAATGTGATCCACATTGTTAACACACCTAGTATGTGGTGATATGTTCATACACCACTCAGGTGATGTGTTTTCCTTCTTGAAACTAATGTCTATTTGATTTAATTTTCCAAGGTATAATGTTGTATTGTGTTGTGTAATCTCACATTCACTACTCTAACATTAAATATTTGTGCAAGTATGAGGTAGAGGGTAGATAAACACTACATTCATAATGATTTTGACTAGGTATAGGCCAAGAAGTGGAGTATTTTGTAGGCTAAAAATCCACTTTTCCCCTTTGCACAAGTATCCACCTAATTCAATCAGAGTGTGCACCATGTGTGCCATGAGTTGGCCATGGAATCTTAGTGCATAATGGTTAATTAATGGATTTAGCATTCCTTTAGGTGCATCTTAGAGGTTATGGTGAAAGAAACCATTATTAAGTTTTACTATTTTGCCCTTGTGAAACACTAATTGGTCCTATAGACTTGGACATTTATGCAAATCACCAAGGTGGTACTTGCTGAGATGTATGCATGTGTTAGTCTATAAGCAAAGCCATGCTTTGCTTAAGGTATTGTTATTATTATACCTATTAGAAATATTTTGGGATGAATATCTCTATTTTATTTTATGAGCAATACTAGAATATATACTGATATTATGCTCAGTTAGAGTAGCACTAAGTTTTGATCAGGTGGTGCTTAAAATCTTAGGTACCCACTTGACTCTTGGATAGAGTGATAGACCATCATGTAATCTCTACCCACTTGACTCTTCGATAGAGTGATAGACCATCATGTAATCTCACGTGTGTGTTGTAGAACATGTTGTAAACCTTTGGGTTGCATGTAATGCCTATTATGGATCCTTTATGGTTCATCATTGTTTGTATGGGATGTTGCACTAACATCTAAATAGTTGATGATTTAGTGGAGTAACTATAACAATATGGATTATTACCATCATTATATGACATTTTATGATGAATGCTCTCAAGATTATGCATGTAGCATAATTTTTAGTGGAATATTTCCCTCTTGCTTTATACTTTGGTTGAAATCCTATGGGATTGGATGACTTTATGTTGTTGACCTCATATTACAGGGCTATGTGTGTTGACATAATTGACTTTAACAAAGTCAAGTTTCATATTCAAATAGTTAATCTAGTTTAGACATAACTCTTTGTCTTGTGGTTCCTTAGCTATATTTTCCTACTTGGGAGTGTTATTAGTACCCTTGATAGGAAGCTTAATAAGGTAAGTGTTACTTCTGTGTTTTAGGACATTGTATACTCGTGATGCTTGGTGACCACCTCCATAAATGGCTAGAATGGTTAATGTTAGTGGTGTTGTATTGGAATTGACAATTTTTATATTAGATTTTTTACTAATTGATGTAGGCATTTTAGGTTTGGTGAACCTATTTAGCTTATTTTTAGCATATTTTAGTGGGTTGTATGGCATTTTCAAGGCATAAGAGTGGAAAATTCCAAACTAAGTTGTGAGATTTAGTGGAATGTTCGATTTTGTTAGTGTTATTTTTCCCTTTAAATGTCATGAATTACATATGAAGATGGGAAGGAGGCCATTAATTGGCATAATTCATTGGCTAATATGGCTATCCTGATGACAACAAATAGGAATGCTAGAAAGTTAGGCTAAGGTATAAGCCACCCCTCATTGGATGGAGATATTGTGAAATAATATTAATTGTGTTAATTAGACATTTCATGAGAACCTTGTACATATCTATTGTTAGTCATTAGGATGACTCCTCTTGAAGGAGTGAAGGATGTCACAAACTGACTTTATGGCCCCTTATCGACACCCAAATATTATTTACTTTAGAATACTTTCTCTAGCACTATATTGATGATGGTTGATGTTGGTTTTATTTTCAGATGGTTATGACATAGGTATCTTAGATATTTGATGTGATATATCATGTCACAATGGATGCTTGCATTAGATCTAATATATCCTGATATGTATACTGCTTACATTGGATTCACCTTATTCTATTTTATCTATATGGTACTTTGTTTTAGTTTATTATATGATATTGATTTAGCATGTCTCATTGATGTGGACTAACATTGATCCCTTTATATTTGTTGATTTTAATTCACAAGACATGCAAGGGATCATGGTTATTAGGACTAATGCTTTCTATTCTCAACTATAATTGATTGTACATGATTTAGCATTTCATGTCTAATGATTTGTGATAAATTATTATTATATTGACATAATTTATATACTTTTCATGTTTTATTTGGTGGATGTATGCACTAGAACATGAGCTAGGCTTGACATTGGTTTTGGACATCTCAGGTATATCATAAGAAATTGAGTAGTCAGAATATCAATCTAATAGGTATATCATGTATTATGTAATATTGAGCCACCAATATTTATATTCTATGGTATTATTGCTTCTTACCCTTTTTGGTCTCACCCCTTTTGTGTGCATGTGTATTTTGCTCCTGTCCTTCCCTCTTGTGGAGGAGCTTATACCTTCATGTTTGGTTTTCCTTGTTGGATGTCATAGACACTTATTATGATTTGTTTGAGTAGTTATATTCATTTTTTTGGGTTAGTTCAAGTTCGTCTAGACCCATGTAGGTCCTTTAACCCTGGTAACGTTTAACTACCTCCCTTTATGATAGTTGACTTTGGAACTTATTGATTCATATATTTTAGATCGATTGTGTGATTCTAGTGATCAGTGTTATTTTGATTATTTTATTAATTATCATTAGCATTGATGAATTGAAGATTATTATTATCATTTTAATGAGTTTTGTTGATTCCATTAATTTTTATTACATATTAAATGGTTTTATTTTTTATTTTTTTAAATTTTGGATATATATATATATATATATATATATATATATATATATATATATATATATATAGATAATTCTTAGCTTGCAACCGATTGCAATTTTATTAATAAATTAAATTGAATTGACATTGATTATTTCATTTTGATAATTTCTATATTTTGTTAATCATTTTATTTAATGACTTTATTGATTTACGGTTTTTGTTTATTACAATATTTTATGATATCTTATTATTTTTTATATTATTATGTTATTCATGTGTGTGTATATATATATACATATATATATATATATATATATATATATATATATATATATATATATATATATATATATATATATATACATATATATATATATATATATATATATATATATATATATATATATATAATTATATTATTATATTATATTATCTATTGATTTGGTATATATGCCAAATAAAAAGGAGCATTAATTGGGTAAAAGATGAGGAGGATGGCGTAGGAGGTAAGACTAGGGGAATAGAGTATGGCATGGGATTGGGCAGGTGTGGCATTGGTAGGATGAAGGTATGGTAATGGTATGGGCCTGGAATGGATATTCTAGCAAGGAGGATGCAAGGAAAAATGAAGATTGATAGACGAGAGACATTTGGTAGGAAAGGCAAGGGCATGGGGAGGAAGGAATAAAACCAAAATCTAGGGGAAACAAATTGAGGCAAAGATAGGAAGGAGGAGAAAGTAGTAGAGAGAGAATGCTGGGGAGTAAAAAGGTGTATGGTAGAAGGGCAAGGAAGATTCTTGAAGAGGACAGAGGCAAGGCAACTTCAATCTACTATTTCAATCCAACATGTTTAAATTAGGTGATTAATATTATTTTCTTGAGTACCATGTTGTTGAATTAAAAAAATATGGTTTTATTCACAAAAAAAAGTTTTTACAAATATGTTAGGATATGAATTTTAGATCATATGCAAGAAATTAAAGGATAATGTAGTGGTTGAGGCACTATCAAAGAGCGATGAGTCCACAAACACATAGTTCTATGTCATATCCATATTATAGGAAGATTATATGGAGAAGTAAAAATTAGAATGGGTAAATGTATTATATACATAATCTCTAATTAATAAAATCAAAGAGGAATCAAGCATGTAAAATAATTTTTTATGTAATGTGGGCACTCTGTGATATAATGATAAAGTATACATGTGTTATAAATGTACCCTTAATTAAAAGACCCTCCTTTACTTATGTTTCTACATGATCTACTAGTTGGTGAACATTTAGGAATATTGAAGATAGATACATACACACACACACACACACACACACACACACACACATAGAGAGAGAGAGAGAGAGAGAGAGAGAGAGAGAGAGAGAGAGAGAGAGAGAGAGAGAGAGAGAGAGAGAGAGAGAGAGAGAGAGAGAGAGAGAGAGAGAGGGGGGGGGGACTATTTTGGGATCATTAAAAGAGTAATTATATAAATTTACAATAGAATGGATGTTATGTGATAAAAACAAGTGAGATATAGTTAAGACATATGGTATCCTAAAATTATTACCTATTCCTATCCAGAGTTGGAAGGAGGTGTAAATGGATTTCATCAAAGGGTCTCCCAAGTATCAAGGGTAAAATGCCAATATGTTTTCCATATATATATATATATATATATATATATATATATATATATATATATATATATAGAGAGAGAGAGAGAGAGAGAGAGAGAGAGAGAGAGAGAGAGATTATTTTGTGATCATTAAAATAACAAGTATATAAATTTTAGGGTACTTAAGGAAAATTTGTTATAAATATTAAATATATTAAATATTCTCAACAATTTATTATAAATATTAAATAATAATAATAATGTTCTCGAAAACTTATTATAAATATTAAATATTTAAATCATATTACTGTACGTCACAAACATAAAAAAGTCATTACACTTTAAATGCATTTTTAAAATAATTTAAATAAAACATATCATTACATATAATTAAATGAATAAATATATAACCTTCGTTGTGCCATAAAGACGTTTAATTGATGAACATATATCTACGTCTAATGGCACCCTTTTAACCATAATAATTATATCGCCTACAAATTTATACGTTCTTGTAATGTTTAGTGTACTATGGAATAATGACTAGGTTTCACAAATCACAAAATTTAAAGTACATGAAAATTGTATGATATAATTTTAAAATAAAATATAGAATTATATCTAATTGAAATATAGTTGTAGAGGATTATAATATTATATTGTTCATTATAATATTATAATATTTTTTTACAAATTATAAATGTGATTATTCTTCTCATTAAATTATCATTGAATTGTTCATTTTCATTATTTATTAAAAAATATTTTAAAATAAATTAATATTTTTACTATACAACTAAATATTACAAATAAAAAATAATAATTTTCTAAACGTTTTCATACATATATATCTAATAAGAGGAGATGTAAGAAAGCCTATTTCCACATTAATATTTTAACATTAAAAATATATATATAACTTAATTTTTTTATATTTAAAATGAAATATTGCTTAATTTGGTTTGGAGGAATCTATATTAAATCTTCAAAACAATTATATTTACATGTTAAATTTAATAGAAAAATAAGTAGAAATTAAGATAAAAAGAACATACAACATAATGGTAAAAAACCCCAGAAAAGAAGTGAAAGAAGATGACATCGTGGTAAAAGATATTAATGGAAAAAATAATGACAATTAAGACAGGAAAGAGATCATTTCTTCCCAACATAAAGGTAAATTTGGTGAAGGAAAGAATGTATTAGAATACAACAAAGCCATTATAGAGACCGCAATCTGTAGCATATTTATTTAACCGTACACCGTGGTTTCGAGATAAAGACCATGTGGAGTTGATTTGATATGAAACGAAGATGTGTTCTTTTGGAAGCGATAATGTTTTTGTTTTTGTTGTTTTTTTTTTTTTTTTTTTTTTTTTTTTTTTTATAGGTTTTTAATAAAGAATATATAAAAACTTATGAAATAAGGGTGTCGTGCTAAGTTTTTATGGAGTTGAAAAAAGAATTAAATCTGTTTAAATGTAAAGTAATTATACAGAATTTTGTAAGTTGTAAAATTCTAGAATTTTAGAAAAATATTAAGTCATGTAAATATTTTTTGGCCAATCAAAGCATGCGCTGAGTACAGAAATTATTTACCTCTACCGAATTTCTTCCAAATTGGGCTTAGAGTAGTCTCTTTCTCTTTCATTAAAAAAGAAAAAAAGTTTAAGCTCTTTATGAAAATCAATGGTGAATGTATTCTTGAAAATTAAACGCTAAATTTTAGCTTCTTGAATATGTTATGTTTTTTTTCCTTCTAAATTATCTACTCAATTAATATTATACACCCAAAACCCATAACTATCAGATAGAACCCTGAGACAACCTAAGCCACTATATCTCTGCATATTCTTTTTAAAACTTTATCGAAATGTGTGTGTGTCTGGGTATGGGCTCGAGAGGTATGGACAGAGCATTATTAATATATATTTGCTATTTTATTGGGGGGAAATGAGAACGTATGCTTGTTTTATTCCTTTAATATATGAAAGTAGACTCCGCATGCCAATAGGATTTTAATAATGAAACTCTATTTTAATTACCATGTATGGGATCGATCAGTTATTGTCTTTTGATGGGATTCCCATGTGTCATCAATTGGAAAACACATTCACTACAATTTATAATAATGTACATATGGTTGGTTTGACTAAATGTTTCTCTTTCTAAACTGCTGGAAAAGAACACCACACGCATCATTCCAACTAAATAAAACGTATTAGGCATTAAGATTTGAACTGATGTAAACTATCTATCATGATTGATGATTTGTATTGCTCATTTAATATAACCTATTTACACTTATTTAGTTCCAATAGAACTATTCAATTTTAGCCACAAAAAGTTTTTCTCTTTCACGTAATTGATGAACAATACAATTTTTTTAAGTAACCATTTAAATACCTAGAAATGCATGACATAAATCTTCAACTTATAATAAATATATACTTAGTTAAGGTCAAGGCATATTAGCAAGTTTTAATTACACTAGAATGTTGGGGATGAAATGTAAAATTTATGTAGAAAATTATAACCATGACATAGAAGATACTTGGTCATAAAATGAAAATTATGTACAAAATTAGAAAATTAGAACCACAAGAGAAAAATATGTGCATGAACAGTAAGTCAGACATAATAACTCTTCCATCGAAAATAGTCAATTAATACATCATGTTGTCTCAGAGAAATAATCCTATCCGAAATTTGTAACAAAAACGACTATGAAGACAAATATTTTACCATAAAAGTATTTGTTGTTCTTAACATTTTTTTGTTGAACCAAAGAGAAATGAGCACATCGAGTTCAATTTTATTAAATAAGATAAATAAGAAAATGTTCTTGATTGTAGTGTTGTAGCTACCATTTATTAAAAATAAAGGAAGAATATGCTTGATAAAAAAGAGAATAACATTTCCAAAAATCAAAATTTGTGTAAAACCCATCTAAGGCCTTCAAATGTAGCTCATTGGGTCGCATATTGTTCAGTTACTAATAGCTATTCAAGTCTAAAATCTATGATAACATGGTAATTTTGTTAGATTGCATATATGTAAACGTGGATGTGATAGTGGATAAACTCCACACATGTATATGAATAGACATACAACCAGAGTATAATCATGAAATGTATTGGATACAACCAATACAAATATGAACTTTTCCCATTGAAAAATTAAAATAATAGAACTGCTATGCATGACAAAATCAATATCTTATTAGGGACATCGTTCTTCACAAAATATATTAGTATATTAAATACAGAGCACAAAGTCTTTAATTATATCGATATATTTATGCACAATGTACCCTATAGATTATGAGTTTTGTAGCATAACTTAGTGCAAAATACATAGCTATATACAATGGATAGAATACTAAGTGAATATATAACAATTCAATGCCACACTATTTCTACATATTAGTGACTGATGTTGGTCTAGAACATTAATTTTTTTTCTTTTGACCAGGTCCCAAACAAATTTTTTTTTTTTGCACATTCAAAAATATATTTTTTTCTATGCAAAAAAAATCCTTTTGCAAAAAAAAATATGAGTTCTATAAATTGAGCATTTTGGACTTATGTGCACATGTAGTTATTTGTCATCTTTTTACCTACATAAAATTGCGTTAAGCAAAGGTTAGTGTAATTAATAAAGTTTTAATAAATGTATTAAGATATTTTTATGATGCTTATTTTGTTTCTTTAAAAAACAAAAGTAGCAGTGATGGATATTTTTTAGAAGCACTTACTGTTCAAAAATGGATGTGATGATGTTGTTCATAGCAAGTGTAAAAGTGCCATGTAGTTGTAAACAATGTAGAAAAAATACCACAACTGAGATGTCTTGTTTATAATCACTAAATGAGATTTTAGTTAGCGTTAGCAAATTATCCTCAGGGAGTATGTGGTTCAAAGTGCAATCAATATGTTCATTTTTTATGTGTATGATGCATTGTAAATGCTGGTATGAGTACATTTGATTCTACTAAAAATTTGTGCAATGTGCCAAAACATTTGTTGAAGGAGAACTTATCAAGGCTGGATGCTCATAATCATTGCAAAATGACTGGAAAGGTGATACGTGAATATTTTTTGGTTTCAACAGACCCTTGACTTGTAAACCAAAATTGTGGTTAGTCATGTTATGAGATAATTAAAATATTAAAAATTATTCAAAGTCATATTTTTTTATTTGAGAGTGATGAGTGTGAAATAGATGTTTGCCTCAATGTTTGCTTTTTCAAAACATTGTAGATGTGCCTTTGTATATTGGTCATTCAACACATCTAGAAAAGTGGACTAGTTTGCATGGAGCAAAGGGGTACCTCTACTTCCACTTCGAATGATGTGTTTGAAAAACATTGTTAGTGTCTTTTATGTAGAAAAAATAGGCCAACATTTTGAAGGCCATAACTTTTGACTCGTAACTTCATTTGAGCTCTTTCCCATGCCAAAATGACTATATTAAAAAAATTGTTGCTATCCTAGGCCATTCTACTAGCTTAGTAAACTTTTAAATATTTTTCATACCCCATACGTGATCATCTGAGGGTCTAAAATTATGATTTAATAATTTTTTTGAGTTTTTTTTCTATTTTTAAAATTTTTATATTTTTAGAATCAAAAGCCAATTTCAATTGAATTCTATCCCATAGTCTAATTATATTGTTTAAGATATTTTAAGATATTTTTGGGCTATTTCCAGAGTTCTTTAAAAATAGGCATTTTTTTAGATTTTAGTTTTTTTTAAAATGTTGCATGTAAAATCTAATTTTTGAGTTGACACTTATTTTAACATGGTTTGAGTTTTTAATTATTTCAATCAATCAATACTAATCAATTCTAGTTATTATTTCAAGATCTTAGCCTATTGGTCATTTTTTTATTCTTGTTAGTTTTTGGGTTCATTATCTAGTATCAGAGCAAGTTCGAATCTTGGAGGAGAGAAGAATGGTGAGAGGATGAGGAGGTATGGCATAGATGAACTAGATTATACAATAAATGTAGAGGTAATTTTAAAAATTAATAGAGTTTATCATAAATTAAGCAAGGAGACAAGGTAGTGATGAGGAAGACACAAATCATGATGAAGAAATTTAGCAAGAAGAGGAATAACAAGAGAAACCACCATTGATAGAAGAGAGGATGGTTCAAGTTTTATAAAGAATAAATGAAGTAATCAAGGTTGATTTTCCATATTATGGAGGGAGTTTAAAACTAGAGGAGTTGATATATTGCACGAATAACATGGAGAATTTATTCAAGTGAAAGACTTTGAGAGAAGACAAGAAGGTAAAGTTTGCATGCATAAAATTGAAAGGTCATGCAATGATTTGGTAGGATCACCTATATAAAGAAAGATAGATAAAGGGTAAAGATAAGATTAATTCATGGAAAAAGATGGAGAAGAAATTGAGGAATAAATTTCTTCTTATGGAATATGCATAAACCCTATACAAAAGATTTCAAAATTTGAGGTAAAAATATCACAATATATAGGAGAATATAGATGAATTTTATAAGATTTCCATACGGGTATAGCATGATGAAACAAAAGAGAAGATGAATGTAAAGTATGTAAATGGTTTGAAACTTTCTATTTAGGATGAATTAAGTATGTATAGAATACTTAACATAGAGGAGGCTTATCAATTAGCTTTGAAGGTAGAAGAAAAATAAAATAGAGAAAAATTTAGAAAGATATCTGTTGCTCCAAAAAGAGGAAGATCCCATCCAATAAGGGGATGAGGTGGGTTTAATACCACTAAAGGTGGATTTAATGCCAACAAATTTGAATCATCACATGGTGTAAAAAGGCAAGATGATAATAGGCAAGGGATTCAATACCAACAAAGAGGAAGAGGATTTTTGAGAGGACAAGCTTACGATATTGTTAGAGGATGGTTTTAAAATAAATGTAGATATTATATTTGTTATAGATGTGAAGAAGAAGGGTATAGAGTATTTGAGTGTACAAACTATCAAGATCAAGAAAGGAGGCAATAAGATCATCTTAGAGTAAATCTAGTTGAGGCTGAAATAGAAGAGTAGAATACTGAAGTTGCACTAGCTAACATTGGAGAGAATCTCATGATGAGAAGAACCATGATCGATCCGAGAGAGGATCAAGTGCTAAATAAGTAAGTGATGTATGGCTATTATCAAATATTTTTTTACCAGATGTACTTTGGATGGATATGTATGCAAAGTAATTATAGATGGTGGTAGTTGTTAAAATATGACTTATAAATAAATGATTGAGAAACTAAATTTGCAATGTGAAAATCATCCTAACCCTTATCAGATTTCATGGCTTAAGAAAGGGAATGAGGTTATAGTAGATAAAAGGTGCTTAATTAGGTTTTCTATAGGAAAAAATTATAATGATGAAATATGGTGTGATGTTATTTCGATGGTGCATGTCATGTGTTATTGGGGAGATCGTGGCAATTTGACAAGAAAGTAGTTCATGATGGAGCAAAAAACACATAGACTTTTTGGAAAGGTGGTATGAAATTAGTTTTATTACATCTTAAAGAGAAAGAGAAGATAGAAAGCATGTTCTATACTAATGAATTTATCCAAGATATGAAGGTAGTAGGTTGTTATGCACTAGTAGTAAAGAATGAAAAAAAAATGGTGTCAATACCAATATAAGCAGTAAGAGTGTTGAAATAATATGTATATGTTATGCCTAATGAGTAACCAGATATTTTACCACTAAAGATAAATATTTATCATCAAATTGATTTAATTCCACGATCAGCTCTATCCAATCAAGTAGTTTATAGGATGAGTCCAATAGAACATACAAAATTAAATAAACAATTTACTAAATTACTAAGGAAGAAAATAATAAGGGAGAGTATGAGTCTATGTGCAACACCAACATTCCTAACTCCAAAGAAAGATGAAGGATGGATAATTTGTGTGGACAGTAGAGTAATTAATAAAATTACAATAAAGTATAGGTTTCTTATACATTATTTAGATGATATGATGGATGTGCTTTTAGGAGTAAAATAATTTACCAAGATTTATCTAATGAGTGGCTATTTTCAGATTCAAATTCATGAAGGAGATGAGAGGAAAACTATACTCAAGACTAGGGATGGATTATATGAGTGGATGGTGATTCTATTTGATTTATCTAATGCACCTAGCACATTTATGAGGGTCATGAATACAGTGATACAATAATATATTGGTAAGTTTGTGGTTGTTTATTTTGATGATATTTTGATATTCAGTAAGACTAAAGAAGAACACTTACAACATTTGAGAATGGTAAAGTATTTGTTAATAAAGGAGAAGTTGTATGCAAATTTGAAGAAGTGCAGGTTTATGCATAATAGTTTGGTATTTTTTGAATTTATAGTTTTACTAGATGGTGTGAAAATAGATGAGGAAAATATAAAGGTAATTGTTGAGTGCCCTATTCTAAAAATTATTATGGAGGTAAGCAGTTTCCATTGTTTAGAAACTTTTCACAAAAAAATTATTAAAAATTTTAGTAGCATTCTAGCACCAATAACAGATTGCATGAGAGGGAAGGAATTTGCATGGACTAGAGCAGCCATAGAAGGCTTTGAAATTTTGAAGAAGAAGATTTTAGAAAGACCAATTCTAGCATTACCATATTTTAATAAAGTGTTTGAGGTTGATTGTGTTGCTTTGTTTGTGGAAATTGGTGCTATGGTGAGTCAAAAAGGAAAGCCAATAACATATTTCAATGTGAAATTGAATGAGGTAAGGACAAAGTATTCTACTTATGATGTTGAACTTTATGAAATTGTATAATCATTAAGACATTGGAGGCATTACCTAGTCCCTAAGGAGTTTATAATATTTATAGATCAAGAATCTTTGAAGTATGTAAATGCATAAACAAAGTTGAATAGTAGGCATGTAAAGTGGGTTTCTTATAGGGGTATACTTTTTAGTTGAAACATAAATCAGGGAAACAAAATCAAGTAGCTAATGCATTGAGCAGGAGGGTAGTGTTATTAATTACTATGGTGAGTGAAGTAGTTGGATTTAAAGCTATTAAAGAATTATATGATATTGATCCATATCTTAGTAAGGAAGTTGAGGAGTGTAGGAATCCATTAATAGGTGAGACAAATTTTATTCATGATGAGTATCTTATGCAACAATGTTATCTCTTCAAAGGGAAATAATTATGTGTTCCAGTTGGGTCTCGACGAGATACTATAATAAGAGAATTACATAGTGGTGGTTTATCTAGGTATTTTGATAAGACGAAGACAATATCTTTGGTGTAGGAAAAGTATTTTTGGCCAAGGATGAAGAGAGATGTGAAAAAGTATGTTTCAATTTGTATAATATGTTAGGTGGCTAAAGGACATGCATAAAATACTAAACTTTACATGTCATTACTTATTCTAAGAGGGCCATGGATAGATTTGAGTATGGATTTTGTGTTGGGATTGACAAACACACCGAGAGGTAATGATTCATTTTTTGTTTTTGTAGATAGATTTTCTAAAATGGTTCATTTCATTGCATCTAAGAAAACCAATGATGCCACTAGAGTTGCAGAATTCTTTTTTGTGGATATTGTGAGATTGCATGGTGTTCTAAAAACTATTACTTCAAATAGGGACAAAAAATTTCTAAATAATTTTTGGAGGTCTTTATGGAAGAATATGAATACTAAGCTACAATTTAGTAGTTCATACCACTCACAAACAAATGGATAGATAAAATTTGTGAATAGGAGCTTGGAAAATTTACTGAGATGTATAGTGGGAGAGAAGCCAAAGCAATAGGAAAGCTAGATTTTTAAATTGTTTATGGGAGAAATCCTAAGGGTATTTTAGATTTGGTACAATTTCCAATTTATGGATCAAATTAGTTATCATGAAAAAGCATTTATAGAGCATATGCAAGAGTTGCAAGGAGTAAGAAGAAAGTTACAGAGAAGTAATAATAAATATAAAGCAATAACAAATGCCAGAAGAAGATGTAAGGTATTTTAAGAAAGAGAGTTCATAATGGTTTACTTGAGGAAATAAATGTTTCCAAAATTCATATAAAATAAGTTGAATTACAATAAAATTGGACCATGTAGAATTGTGAAGAAAATCAATGATAATGCCTATGAGGTAAGTTTACCACAAAATTTTGATATATCTGATATCAATAGTTTATCTTAGTTTACATTTTTAGAAATGGTTTTCCATGACAACTCTGACACATGCAACATTGTTAACATCTTTGGTATTGCATGAGTGTTCATAAAGAGTTAATTTTTATTTATTTTCAATACAAATATCAGTTACATGCTCCTTAATTCTAGTCTTAACATACCTCCCCATCTCTCTAGTGTAAGGGATACCATACGAGCATTCAAAATTGTCGACTTCACTATGCAAGTTAGGATCCATATGGTCCTTGACATACCCTAATTTCATATGTAACTTATTCACAAGAAGGAAAATGGAGCTAAAATTATGGTACTTGAGAATTTTAGCTAGCTTGCTGAAATTCCTATTTTTGTTATATGTTGAAGGCATTTCTAACAAGTTTGATAAAAATCTGAAGCACCAAAATATGAACTCCACATTACATTCTATGAATAAGTTATGTAAGACATTAGGATCTTTTATGGACCATAAATACGCTAACCATAAAAGTGTAGTATACATTTTTTAATGATGATACTATACCCCCTACATTGGAGAGACAAGGAGATCTATTTAGATTATAATTAAGGAGCATCTAGCTGATTGATGAAAAAAAGAGGTTGAACTTTCAAAGGCCATAACTTTTTATCCATAGTTTTTAAAGTCTATATTCACACAAAAATGACCAAATCAAAAATTTCAATGCTTCCATAACTGGTGATTCCAATTATGGGATGTTTTAAATATTTTTGTAGTCCAAATGTGACCATTTGAGGGTTAAAAATTGTCATTTAATTTTATTTTCTGGTTTTTTTTAAATTTAAAAATTATCTATTTTTTTAATTGGACTTGAACATCAATTGAAATTCATCTGATAGGTTAATTCTAGAGTTTAGTTGATTTTTGGATATTTTTATATCTATGCTCGCTTTTATGCAAAATTTACTAAAAATAACAGCTGCTAAAACTAATAGGTCGCGTTTTATTTATTTTTCGATTCTAATTTTTGCATGTCAACTCCAATTCAGAGTTGAATCTTATTTATTCATGGTTTTTAATTATTTAAAGTGTTCAATATGAATCAATAATAGTTATTATTCATAATCATGACTTATTTGTAATTTTAGTTTCTTAATAGTATTCTACGTCATTATTTGGTATTAGAGCAAGTTCAAATCTTAGACATGTAATAGATATGAGAGGATGAGGAGGAATCCCTTAAATGAACTATATGATGTAAGAGATGTAGATTAAAATAGAATAATTAACCCATAATATTATGAATAAAAGATAAGGGAGAGCATAAGACTACGTATAAGATGACACATATCATGAAGAATAAATTCAGCAAGAAGAGTAGCAAGAAAAACTGACATCAATGGAAGAGAGGAATGTTAGATCTTTATAAGAAAATATTGAAGGAATAAAATTTGATGTTCTAGATTTTGGGGGATGTTTAAAACCAAAGGAGTTGATAAATTGGATTAATAACATGGAGATGTTTTTCGAGTGGAGAACTATGAGAGAAGAAAATAACGTAAAGTTTGCATGCGTGAAATTGCAGTGCCATGCAATGATTTTGTTGGATCACTAGTAGAAATAAAGATAAATAAAAGGAAAAGAGAAGTTCAAATCATGGAAAAGGATGGAGAAAAATATGATGTATAAATTTCTTCTTGTAGATTCTACATAGACCATATATAGAAGATTTCAAATTTTGAGATAGAAGGATCACAATATACAAGAGTATAAAGATGAGTTTAACAAGCTTTTCATACACATGGAGCATGATGCCACATATTATAAAATGGATGTAATATATTTAAATTATTTAAATTATTATATTCAAGATGAACTAAGCATCCATAGAATACTTTGCATAGATGAAGCTTATCAATAAGCTTTGAAAATAGAAGAAAAAAATAGATACAATTTTAGAAGAACATCTACTAGTCCAAGAAGAGGACAATATCCTATAATAAGGGGATGAGGTTGATATAATAAAATACAAGCATGTTTAATAAAAATAGAGGATAATGATCGAATAGTCTAGAAATAGAAGAAGATAATAGACAAGGGTTTCAAAACTAGTAAAGAGAAAGAGTATTTTAGAGAGGATGAAGCTATAGTGTTGGTAGTGGATGGTTTCTAAATCAATGCAAGTATTATGTTTTTTATATATGTGGAGAATAAGGACATAGATCATTCATGTTTCCACACTACCAAGATCAATAAATTAGGCAAGAGGATCTCCCAAGAGTGAATTTATTTGAAGCTAAAACAAAAGAGTAAAATATTGAAGTTATAGTAGTAAATATTGGACAAAATCTCATGATGAGAAGAAAAATGATTGATATAAAGAAATAAAATGTGAAAAATAAATAAGTTGGTGATGCATGGATATAAACAAATATATTTTGAACAAGGTGTACTTAAGGAGGTAAGATATGCATGGTAATTATAGATAATGGTAGTTGGGAAAATATGGTTTCTAAAGATATGATTAAGAAACTAGGTTTGTAGTTTGAAAAACATAATACTCCTTATTTTATTTCATGGTTTAAGAAAGGGAATGAAGTTTCAGTAGATAAAAGGTGCTCAGTCAAGTTTTATATAGGTAAAATTTACAAGGATGAAATATTGTGTGATATAATACCAATGGATGTATGCTATGTATTATTAGGAAGGACATGATAGTTTAATAGAAAATATGTTCATGATGGAGAAAATAACACATATAGTTTAAATAAAGGCATTATGAAGGTATTTTTGTTACCTCTTAAAGAAAACAGGTAGGATGAAAGCATGCTTACTACAAAATAATTTATCAAAAATGTGAAGATGATAAGTTATTGATATGCATTAGTAGCAAAGAAAAAAGAAACAAAAGTGGTGTAAATACTATCAAAATTAGAATTAGTGTTGAAAGAATATGCATATGTAATACACAATGTGTTACTAGTTGGTTTTTCACCAAATAGATATATGCAACATCATATTGAGTTGATTCCAGGACTAGATCTACCGAATCAAGTAGCTTATGATATGAGTCCAATAGTACATGTAGAATTGAATAAGTAGGTTACTAATCTGGTGAGAAAGGGTGTTGTAGTAAGGGATATAATGGGTTGTTGTGTGACACCAACATTGATAAATGAAAAGGAAGATACAATTTGGAGGATGTGTGTGGATAGCAGAGCAAACAATAAAATGACAATCAAGTACAAGTTTCCTATACCTCATTTAGATGACATGATGGATGGTCTTGAAGGAGAAAAATATTTTACTAAGATTGATCTGAGTAGTGGCTACCATTAGATTAAAATTCATGAAAGGAGATGAATTAAAAACATAATTCAAGACTATATGGTGGTTTAAGTGAGTGGATGGTGATGTCATTCAGGTATCTAATGTACCCAATACATTTATGAGGCTGATGAACATAATGCTACAATAATATAATGGTAAGTTTATGGTGGTTTATTTTTATGATATTTTAATATTAAATAAGAATAAAGACGAACATTTAGATCATTTAAGAATTGTATTAGAATTGCTAAGAAAAGAGAAGATCTATACAAATTTGAATAAGTGTAGTTTTATATAGAACAATTTTATATTTTTGGTATTTGTAGTTTTAACAAATGGGGTATGAATGGATTAAGAAAAATTATAGGTAATAGTAGAGTTAAATATCCCAAATAACATCATAGAGGTAAGAAGAATCCATGGTTTGGAAACTTTTTATAGAAAGTTTATCAAGAATTTTAGTAGTCTTATTGCACCAATAACAAATTATATGAGAGGAAGAGAATTTGAATGGACAAGGGAAGCAACATAAATCTTTGAGTTTTTGAGAAAGAAAATTATAGAAAATCCCATTTTAATATTACCAAATTTTATCTAAGTGTTTGAGGTTGATTATGATTCTTCATTTGTAGCAATTGGTATTGTGTTGAGTCAAGAAGGGAAGCCAATAACATATTTCAATGAGAAATTGAATTAGATAATAACAAAGTAGTCTACATATGATGTTGAATTGTATGCCATTGTACAATAATTAAGACATTGGAGGCATTATATGGTGCCTAAAAAATTTATCCTATTTATTGATCATGAGGCTTTGAAGTTTGTGAGCACTCAAAAAAAAAAAATAGTATGCATGCAATGTGGGTGCCTTTATTGCAGGCTTATACTTTTGTGTTGAAGCATAAATTAGGAAAATAGAACTAGGTAGTTGATTCTTTGATTAGACGAATGGGGTTGATAACTACTATGGTGATTGAAGTAATTGGATTTAACATTATTAAAGAACTATATGATACAAATCTAGATTTTGGAAAGATAATTGACCAATGTATGAATCCATCGATAGATGTTACAAATAATGTTTATTAAGAGTATATTATAGAAAATGGTTATCTCTTAAAAGGAAATAATTATGGATTTTAATTGGGTCTCTAAAAGACAATATTATCAAAAAATTACACAATGGTAGTTTGGGTAGACATTTTGGTAAGACAAATATAATAGATTTGGTAGAGGGGAATTATGTTTTACCATAGATGAAGAGTGATGTGATAATATATGTTTCAAGGTGGAATATATGTTAGGTGGATAAAGGACATGCATAGAATACATTGTTACACATGCCATTAATTGTTTCAAGATGACTATGTATAGATTTGATTATGGATTTTGTGATGGGGTTACCAAATACATGGAGAGGTAATGGTTCAATTTTTGTTATTTTAGATATCAGTTCTTGGATGGTTCATTTTATTTTGTGTAATAAAACCAATGATGAAAACAGAATTATTGAATTGTTTCTTGAGGATATTGTGAGATTGCATGGTGTTGTAAAAACCATTATGTTAGATAGGGACACAAAGTTTCTAAGTTATTTTTTGAGGACTTTGTGGAATAATATGGGAATTGAGATAAAATTCAATAGTGCATACCATCCTCAAACATATGGACAAACATAAGTTGTGAACATGAGCTTGAGAAATTTATTGAGATGCATAGTATGATAAAATACCAAGTAATAGGACTTACATTTAACACAAGCTGAGTTTGCATATAATAGTTTAGTGAATAGATAAATAGGTAAATCAAAATTTTAGATTGTTTATTGGAGAAATAATATCATTTTTTTATATTTGGTACATTTACTAATTGCATAATGAGTTAGTGATTATGCATAAGCATTTTTAGAACATATACAACTGTTGAATGAAGAAGTAAGAAGAAAGTTGTAGGAAAGTAATGAGAAGTATAAAGCAAAAACATGTCATAAGGTCAAAAGTATTTGAATAAGGATATTTAGTGGTGGTTTACTTGAGGAAAAAGATATTTACAAAAGACACATATAAAAAATTAAAGTACAATAAAATGGGCCATGCAAACTGTGAAGAAAAGTAATGACAACACTTATGAGGTGAGTTCATCAAAGAATTTTGATATCTCTCCAATATTTAATGTTTTAGTCTTATATGATTTCCATGGAGAATATGGTGAATGTGAAGAATATGAATAATTATAATGGAAGAAAGAAGTGCCAAAAAAGTAGAAGGAAAAGATAATGCAAGTTTTGGATAAGAATATAGTAAACACAAGGCAAGGAAGTTATGACAAGTATTCAGTATAGTGGGAAGAATTGCATCGAGAAGACAACACGTGGATTAAATAATGGGCACTAAATAAGATTGATATTAACAAATTTTATTAATACAATCATATCAACTTGCAAGAGTTGAGTTTCTATAAACCAAAGGAGAATGATGTATAAAAAGTTCCCAAACTTCTAGAGGATATAACTCTTGATCCATAAGTTTGCTTGAGCCCATATTCATGCCAAAATGACTGGATCAAAAAGTTTATTTATTTCATAACCTTCCCTTTTAGTTATGGGACATTTTTGATAAGCCAAATGTGACCATATAAGGTTATGAAATTATCATTTAATTTTATTTTTAGTTTATTTATGAATTTAAAAATAATATATTTTTGAAACTAGACTTGAACTTCAATTGATTTTCATTCAATAGGTTGATTTTATAGTTTAGTTTATTTTTTGATATTTTTAGAGTTGTGTACACTTTCATGTGAATTTTACTAAAAAAAGCAGCTACTAAAAATAACAAGTTGATTTTTATTTATTTTAAGAGTTATAAATATTACATGTCAACTCCAATTTCAAGTTGAAGATTATTTATGCATGGTATTGAATTATTTAAATCATTCAATATGAATCAATATTTGTTATTATTCATAATCTTGACATATTGGTACTTTTATCATCTTGACAATATTTTGGTTCATTGCTGATATTTTCCTTGAAAGTAAAGAAAAATTGGCTCTTGTTGAGTATTCTTTCAAGACCAAACATGTTATCAACATTGAAGGCTATAGAGTTATTATTATAGATAACCTATTAAAAAAGTGTAAATCAAGAAAAGCCATTGAAATAAATAAACAAGCTAGTAATTTAAACAAATATGAAGGGTTAAAGATTGGTCATGCATGGAAACCTATTATCAATGGTTTATAGGTTTTAGTTATTCCACTTTTATTACACTTTTACCACCTTCATTTTTTGGTTCTAGGTAGTTAGTCAAATCACTTTTCATTAATTTGTGTGCAATTATTTTAATAATATATCTTTAATTGATGATTAATCAATATGAATAAATAGGAAGTTCAATAATTAATCCCAAAAATCTCGTAGTAATTTAAATTATTACAACTAATAGGTCGGTAATCAGATAATTAACAATTTAATATTTAATGTTTTAATATGAAAATATAGGTTCACATGCTATGATAATTTTACATATATTTTATTACATATACCTTATCTATTTGATTCATAAAACCAAAATTATTTTGCAATTTTTAATTCTTTCTAAACATGTTTTCTTTAGTTTGGAATAGTTAAGGAAGTTTTTTTTACAATATAAAACTTCTATGTAATGGTTATTAAAATTTATATTTATAAACTTATAGCACCAACTATTTTACTTTATCTTTGAAAGGGGAGAGCTTAACCATCATGCAAAAACATAGTGTGTGTTGGATTTAGGACAAGTTTTTAATGAAAGAGTTGTCTACTCGATGTCATCCATATCAACATTCATGAAGATACAATTAACTATGACATAATGCTTATAGAGAATTAGCATTTATTTTTTATAGGGCCCACTACAATGAAGTAATTTTCATGTCACCTCGATGGCACATGGGCATGAAACACATGGGAAATCAAACCATCTATCATAATTTGAACATTAAATATCAAAAAACTAGAAGTGTGGGTTTTTCCCTATTACCTTCAAAGGTCAATTGATTTCCCATTTTACTCAAGCACACAAAAACTCAGTGAGATCATTACACTTGCAAGGAGTTCATAAAGATTATAGAAAAGGAAGGAGTTCACAAATATCATAGATAAAGGAGTTTAATGATTTAAGCTCACTGCATCCAGTACACATTAATTAATATACATGTATATCGACCAATATACCCTTATCAAAATAAACATTGATTTTCTTAAGAACATATTTCCATATTCTCTTCTTTTATACTAAATATGGAATCCATATGCCATAAATATTCTAAAAATAAAAAAAAATACTTCTTTGAATATTATTAAATTTTTTATTTTATTTTATTTTATTTAGTGTTAATGACTATAATGTGATTATTAGAGGCTCTGATTTCATATTTTTTTAACACAAAGCTATCTAATATCGATTTAATGGGGTTGGTTGATGCATTTAGAATAGACTCCTCCTATACAAATAATCTATAATATAAATATCCCCAAAATACTACTTGTTATCACCCAAATTTAGACACTTGGAAGGTAGTTCAAGGCTTCCAAATTTGGCGTAACATGGAGACAATCCTAGGTTGTGGGTGGCCTAATATTGGATAGAATCTCTAAGTCAAATGGATATCTCCCCTTGATGTATCACTTAGGATCACAAACTACTCTATCAACTTGTTTATAAAGGAGAGATAAATCTACTTTAATGGAGGTGATGTACCAAATTGATTAACCACTAGAAACCAGTGGCATGTACACTTCAACCAAGAGACTAACATAAAACAATCACTACTCCTAATTTACCTCTCTACAGCATTACTTTATTATCAAGGTTGTGATAAATTTTTGGGATAGGAGTACTAGTCAAGAGATCATAAAATGACACTACTGAATAGACAACTCACTCAAAAATTTACACTTCATAAGACCTATAAAAAGGCTTTAAAATAAGATATGAATTCAATAAAAGGACATGTCAAGGCTGCAAAGCTAATCACTTGACAAGATTAGCTAGTCATGCACACAAAATGAAACCAATCAAAGGAGGAGGTAAAATAGATTTTTTACATTTAATAAAGGCTTGCAAATGGGTAGGGATTCTCCATAACTAGGTGGAGGATACATACATAGCCTATCAAGGCTCAATTTATAGAGAAATGAGAAAGAATAATAAAAAAGGGTGTAAGAGAGAGAGGTGAAAAGTATTAATAGGAGTTAAAATAAATAAATGAGTTATAGAATTGATCCATCACATTTCAAAGGACAATTTTTCTCCCTTGGAGATGCTCCAAGTGGCATTGGGGTTCCAAACCTTACTTGACGCATTGGTTTCCTCTTCAAAATTACCCTTCTCTTGGTATAGAAATGGACAAATGGCTCACTTTAGTTATCAATCAATTATGAGTCAAATTATTCCCTTATTCTTGAAACCTTGAATCATTTTAGGATTCTTTATAGTTGATGCTACAATGATTATTAAAACTCCTTGAGTGGCTTCAGTCTTAATTTGTCTTACTATGAGAATCTTGCCCAAATGGATCAAAATAGGGTTTCCCTTCATAAATATAGTTATTATCCATGAGAATAATATGTATATCATATCAAACCAAATGAAATTCATTTCAAGCCATCAAACACTCACCAAGACCCCATTTTTCACCTAAAGCTCTCCTTTGGCCTCACTTCCTCACAACCCTAAGATTATGAAAACCTCATTGTATAAAACAATATAAAAAGGATATTGTAAAAAATAAAGACATTTTTGAGAACTTAATATCACTTTATAACTCCATGTCAAATTTTAGGACCCAAATTTGAGTGGAAGTACACTTATTTGCCTATTTTCTCTTTCCAATTAGGTCTCCATTAGCCCTCTAAGCCTATAAACTAATTTTTGGCTCAAAATGAATCCCACACATTTGAAACATATAATAAATGTTTTATTCACTTTACCCATTATCTAACCATGCTCCATACCAAATTTCAAGTTCTGAGACCCTACATAGATGGGTGTAGCATGAAATGGTCAAAACCCTATTCTAGGCATTTGAATAGGCTTGAATGGTGATTGAGGTCGTTTGAAAAGATTTTTTTAGGCTATAGTGCTTTGAAATAGTTTTTTGAGGTCTAAAACACCTCATCAAAAATTTAATCCATTGAAGATAGGTACTAGGCCTGCATATAGGCGTTTTAACATGCAAAATAGTGTATTCCTCTTTTTTTGACCCACTTGACAACTTTCAAATCTTACATGTCACTTTAGGAAACCTTTATAGGTCAATATAAGAGTTTAAAACCTATATTCAGTCCTAATAGATCGCTTCACTTGAGTTAGGAGCCATTTCATACCCTATTTCTTCATAAACATACCTATAACTATATTTCTAATAAATTTAATACACTTGTACCTTCCCACATGCCAATTACTTCTTTAAAATATGATTAGGAGACCTTATAAGGTCATAAAAATCATTAAAATATATATTCAATTCATTATAAGGTATTGGATGGCAATCTATGTCATCGAGTTACCAAGAGGGGTTTAGGAGGGTTTGAAGGGTGATAGCTTATTAATGATTATTCAAGACCATGCTTACATTAAAAATGGTTCCAAAAATCCACTTAATAATTAAAATTCAAACCTCATACCATTATCATATCTTCCCTTGTTCAATGAGTTGAATCACTAAGTTGGCATGTAGGTGTATGTTTAGGCCTGGATGTTTTAAGGTGACTTGTTTTTATCAATATCTATGATATTATCAATGTTTCATTGACATATAATATACCTTTGGAACTTAATATCTCCTTTTGAGATCCAACCCATTGTTATATATTTCAATTTCCTCTTTCTTATGTTTGAAACCAACTATGGCTACTTAAGCATACCTATAAGTAACCATTTGGGGTATTGACTATAAAATTGTGATGAAAACCTTTTCAATGGAGTTCCTAATAGTTTTATGAACTTGATGACTATTTAATGTGTCTACATAATCCCTCAAATTCTTTTTTAATCAAAATTTCATGACCCCATATGTCATTCACTCCTTCATGGTTGTTGGTGAAAATTAGTGTTAGTTAGGTGTCTTGATCATTTGATTTTTGAAGAAACCTTTTCTCCATTGAGATTAGACTAATATAAATTTTTAAACAATAAATATCCTTCATTATTATGTCTTAAAACTCCATCTTGATTTGTATTTAAACACAACATTCACATCATGCATACCTAAAAGTTTGTAGACCTGTAGGTTTGTATTCTTATTATTTAGGCCTTGAAAGGATGTAACCTTGATATTTTAGAGCATGAAATCATATTATAATTTAATATTCTATAAATTTTCAAGTTTTTCCTTAGATTTACATCTTTATTTCTGCCCTTTGAGCATCGTTTCAAATAAAGAGTTGTTACATTTTTCTGTAAAAGAGACCTACATGCCTAGGTAGACATATAGGTCTGCATTTTAATGCAAGAAGCCTTTTATGAAACCAATTATGACCTCTAAAATTTTTATATTACTCTTTAATAATGTTTCATTCATTATTTATGAGATCAATAGCCTCAAACATCTATGACAATTCATGACAAGGTTTTTTAAACAATCATTACATAAGCAACCAACACACAGTCTTGAAGGTGAGTGACGATGTGTCTATTGGGGAGATTAGTACATATTTAATATATCATTATAGGGACATGAATTAAATTTATAATATAGTGGAAACATCTTGTAATCATTTAGATGCATTGGGTTCTATAGATAACCTTGAAACTCAAGTGCAAACTTGTAACCAGTTCTTGTGAGCCTCTCTTGCTCAAATGGCATCCCATACATGACAAGTTGGTGTATTAAGGCGTCAAATATCTATGTATACTTATATGTATCTATTCCAATTTATCTCATGCTTCTAAATTGATTCAAACATCCATGTTGAGGAGAAATTATGAACTTATGGGGTTTTACACCTCTAAAAAGCACCTCAACTCCTTAATGATTGTTCATAAAGGAGAGGGGATGGATATGTAAACAATTGCCACAAATTTAGAGTTTACTAGGACCCCATACTCTGCCAAAAGGCTTAGGCCATGAATATTTCTCTCATGGCAATACCATCATTGACCTTTGCTAGATTATGAAGAGTGTGACTAAGAGAAGGAACTAATTATTGGACTCAAAAGACATATAACTACAAAAAAAATGTTAATTTTACTTTTTGAATATTAATAGACACTTATAAAAAAAATTCACTTTAAAGTGGATCATTTTTTGTCTATACAAGTCCTTAAACTTCCCTTTTGGAGTGATTTCCTACAAAATTGAAGTGGTCTGACATCTATGATGCACATGGTAGTTAGATAACTCCTCCAAGAACTTGTACAAATGTATTTGGATTTATATTTACTTTGGTCAGCTTTGATACACATTGGATTTTTTCAAAAACACCTGTAGTTAGTAAAAAACACCATTGTCCTTCATAAAAGTTTACCTTAATGTTTAGAACCTTAAATTCTCCAAACCAACATGAAATGTTTATATAAGTTGATTAAAGTAAAAATGTGACTTTAAGGGTCACCTAAGAACCTATGACACCATTTTACCAGGTCTCATTATAAAATGACATGATTAGACCATCACATGACTAAGATACAACCTTACCTTAACTTAGTAAGATAAACCTTAATCTTCTCTAATAAGGTTTTATAAAGACCCTTTAAAGACCACATAATGCATGAAAATATTATGAACAAGATCACCAATACGTGAAAATCAAGTTTTAACCTATAGGGGTTGTCCTTTTGACCTTGGGGGTCAAAATTGGTCAATAATTTGGTGATTCTCAAGGGTAGCATGTATACAATGTTGATTAGACCAATAACCTTGTCCTTCCATTAGGTAATTAAGTCATTTTCACTAAAACTTAGACCTAATAAGACCTTTACCAAGAAAAAATAAACTATTTTGACCTCCAAACACACAAAACAAATATAATACATAAATCAAAATAAAAAAGACACACACACACACACACACACACACACACATGGGCTAGTTAAGCACTTAGAGAAAGTATGAAACATAAAGAAATGACTATTATGTACAACTGATTTAAAAAAACCCATCTTCCTCCTAGATCAAATATGAATATTATGATATTTTTTAATCCATGAGGTGAATAATGGAATGAGGAAAGCTTCCTCTTGGACTTTGTTCTTGTTGACTTCAGCTTCATCTTGATTGTCAATTCTCTTGGCATGATTTCAAATGAAGTAATAGCAACAAACCAATCTCCTATGAATATTATATAATCATGTGATTTTGAATCTACTCCATATTTATTAGTAGCTACAACCTCATTCAATCATGCTTCATATAAGCATGTTTTTTGGGCCTTCATGACATCTTGAGTGACATCATGTTTCTTCTTAGCTGTTGCAAGTTCATCAAGCTCTTCAAGGAGCTTTTCATACACAATCCAAGCTACATCATGGTCATCAATTGATGTATCTTGTTCAATATTCTCATGAAAATGATCTTGAATAGGTAATGTACCTTTGTAAATGGATTAAAACCCTCAAAGTGTATCAATGTACTATTTCCAATGATCTTCTAGCTCCTTATCTTGATCAATTTGAATTAAATTAGCTTGAATATAATATTCATTTCTCTTCGAGAGATATAGGGATGTCAAGAATCTCAAAACTCTCTATGCAGTCATGATGTGATTGGGAACCAAATTATTCAATCTCATCTACTTACTCATTTGAAATAATTTCAACTTCATCCAAGATTTCAAATTGTTGACTTAGGGAACCTTCTACATCAATACCAATTACAACCTCAATAATATTAGATATAATTGGGTCTCATTCTTAAAACATACCATCGAGACAATATTCTGGAACCTCATATTTAAAAAATAATTTACATTT
This sequence comes from Torreya grandis, assembly GCA_037957365.1. NCBI lineage: Eukaryota > Viridiplantae > Streptophyta > Pinopsida > Cupressales > Taxaceae > Torreya > Torreya grandis. The sequence continues at coordinate 45,133 of JARHVA010011288.1, read as the reverse complement.
CTATTCCCCAATTGGAGTTCCAATGAAAATTTCCTCTTCATAAACACTTGAATCATCTTCATCATGTACAATTGCATATTCATTTTCTGCATCTTCCTCCTATATGATAGTTTCTTCTTCAAAAATAAATATGATGGGAGGGTGGTGAATATGTTCATGAGTTTGAGAGTGATTATGAGGTATGGTAGGTGTCTCATGAATTGTGTTGAGAGTTGAGAAAACATCCTCACAAATTGAATTCTTAGGGATAAAATATTCTTGTAGGAATGCTTTAAGCAAAACCATGTTCATTTAGGCTATGAATGCCTAGTTATTTTCATCAACCAATTAACTCCTCTCATATACTTATTTAGGTTATTCAATAGCTATAAATTTATTTTCAAAATTATCAACTAGGACCGCCCTCTTATCTTGAATGTCTTCTTGGATAGACTTCAAAGATGGAATTGTTTTAGGTTCTAAAGGAGAGGGAAATGGGGCTTGAATAGGCACAAGGTCTTCTTGAGGATATGGATTATAATAATACTGATAAGGCTTGAAATAGGGTTGTTGAAACACTTTATAAAACTCATTTTTCTATCTTTTCCAAATATCCATCCTTTCTAATACCATTGTACACAACTCATTTCTTAATAATGGATCATTAGATACATCTTGAACAACCCAATACTTCCTCATATTGATAAATTGAACAAAATATTTTTACACATTCGAGTATCTTGTTCTCCATCTCATTCATTTGATCTTGAAAATAGGATTGGTCATATGCATTATCATAGACATATAGAGAAGGTGTAGGCTGATCATAAGACTACTATGCATCACAACGAGGATAAGAGTGATACTCTTTATAGTAAGGGGGGTGAAAATATTGATAAGCTTGCCAATATATATATATAGTTGGGATCATATGAAGGAAAATTGGGATAGTCATAGAGATGATATGATATGAATCATTATATTGATGGTATGATTATTTATAAGATTGATAAGGCTAATTATAGAGCTAATACAGATCATTATAATACTGATAAGGAAGTATATCAAAAAAATTCTCTTTATAACCAGCCATGAAACTTCATGAAGTTGATAAGAGAAATGAAAATATCCAACAATTCTTTGAAATAAGTACTTAGACTATTAGGACTAGTGGATTGAGCTCATAGTCACCATAAATTTTTTGATTACCTCCAAATGATGATATGTAGAAGGATAACACCAAAAATCCTTCAACCAATTTAGACCTTATACCTAGTTGGCATGCCAAAACTCTTATCACCCATATTTTCACTCTTACAAGGTAGTTCAAGCCTTCCAAACTTTTAGTAACATGGAGGCAATCCTAGGCTATGGTGGCCTAATGTTGGATTGAATATTTAGGATAAAGGGTTAGCTCCCCTTGATGTATCACTTAGGATCAAAAAATAATATATGAAATTATTTTGAAAAGATATAGAAACCTACTCTAATGGAGGCGATTCACCAAATTGACTGACCACTACAAACTAGCTACATGTAGACTTCAATGAAGAGACTAACCTATAATAAACACTACTCCTAATCTATCTTATAACATCGACACTTCATTATGGAGGTTGTCACAAATGTTTTATTTAGGAGGACTAGTCAATATTTCATAAACTAACACTAATGAATAGACAACTCATTCAACATTTCACACTTCACTTTGACACTTTGTAAGACCTAGTGGAATGATTTTAAAATGAACATCAATGCTATAAAAGGACAACATGCCAAGGAGGCAATGATAACTAGTCAAAAGTTCAAATAGTCATGAAAACACATTAAAACCAATTAAAGGGGTAAAATAGAAGTTTTTCATTGATCAAAGGCTAGCAAGTAGGTATGGCTTTCAGTACATCGTGCATGTTTATAAATAACAAATTTGTAAAATCCTAAATGAATATTTATCTATAACCTATAGTTTAATAATTCTTATATGAATATTTAATGATATTTGTACACTCTTCCACCTCATATAAATTAACTTCTTAATTTTCTCCTCTACAATAATATTCTCTCTCTCTCTCTCTCTCTCTCTCTCTCTCTCTCTCTCTCTCTCTCTCTCTCTCTCTCTCTCTCTCTCTCTCTCTCTCTCTCTCTCTCTCTCTCTCTCTCTCTCTCTCTCTCTCTCTCTCTCTCTCTCTCTCCAAAGTCATACTTATTTTATATCTTAACTCCTCTTTTATATCAATTATATATAAAAAATGAAGCAAAAGCGGTGTTTTGATGTTTCTTGATTTTGATATGTATGACTAGCCAGTGAATATGTATAAAAGAATTAGTTTAAACTCTAATATTTTTATGATTTTTAGTGCATTACTAACATTTGTATTATTTGTAGCTAAAAAAATTATTTATTGGTCAGTGCCTAGTGGGAAGGAAGGAATATTCAAAACATGTTATATGTCCTGAATTTATTTTCTTCATGTAATATTTTAAATTTATAGGTGATGATGGTTGTCTATATCTTTCTCATTACATTTCATTGATATATGGTCTTGGCTTATGTTTCTAATTACAGGAGGAAAGTGGTGTTTGCATGGAGGTTGATTCACATGTTTTTTTTACTGATATGAAAGGGGAGAGGGATGTTTTAGGAGGTCTCTTGAGAAATATACATGAGAATGCTATTTTATTATATGGTTATTTTTCATGATATTTAGATCTATTATAAAAACTAATACATCAAATAAGGATCATCACATGGTGAATTAAAGGAAATGCATTAAATGAGTAGTGATATGCTGGACATGCATGCTTTAAAAGATGTGGATATAGATTCTTATAAAGTATACATTTTTTTTGATGTCATGTCCGATTTTTTAGCACATGACATTACCAATAATGTACAAATTTTTAAAAATTTTCACTATATAATGTTAATGTTTTTTTTGTAGTCATACTCTATACTATTTTTGTCAGGGCAATATAAAATTAATTCAATGTGAGAAAAATTATTGTGACATACATGCTATATTATTTGAAATACAACAAACTTTTTTTTGATTATGAGAAGATGAGTATATGTTGTAATGATATTTTGATTAATATGTAATTATGAATGGATGATTATATGGTGTAATTTTTTATTTTTATCTATCATAGGATACATCCAAATTATGTAGCAATGAGTAAATGTTATAATGAAAATTTAAATATATTATCATTATGAATATCTAATATGCTAAAAATTATTAAGTATTTATTGAGCAAGTTCTTGAGATGCATTGATTATCATTGATGTCAAGGTGATTTTATTACATAATGCATTAATTACAAAGTGGTAGGTTCCAAGTGCATTTCAATGTGTGCAGACCTTTAAGGTGATTGACCATGTTTGAGGGGTCAAATGATTGGTAAGGATTTTTGGTCTAATACCAGAAGTGAAAGGAATCCATTGGAATAATTTTGTGAAGGTATAGGTGATATTAGTCATCTCATATTCATCTTGTCAGAACTTCCTAAGTAAGAATATTGATGACATCAACATTCACACATTTGAAGGTTTTAGAAGAAAGTGGTTACATGGGTTTGTTCAAATGTGTGCCTAGATCATGTTGTTTAAATTTTAGGTCTTTATATGGTGTCTATAAAAAATATTATAAGTGAAAATTTGGTATCCCAAGAATATTTCATTATTTTCCCATAGCCAAATTTGCAATATCAAGTGACCGTTGAAATTCAAATGTTTGAATTTACAAAGGAAAACCAATAAATAGTATTTTATTTATAAATTTTGATAATAGGTGAATTTGAGAGTGGTTTAAAATAAAATTGGTAGAAGACTTCAAGGGATATCCAATAAAATTGATTAGGTGGTTTGACTGGTCGTATAATGTCATTTATTTCACATTAGAGTGAACTATTGTTGGCTATATTTTTTATGAATAAATGAGGGTACAAATAAATGATTGTATAAAATAAATTATTAATAAAAAATTATTGGTATAAAAAGTGAAAATTAATTAGACTCAATGTAGATCATCCTCAAAATTATTTGGAGTTTTGAGTGTCTACACAGGTTTAGTTATTGCATGCCAAAGTTGACTATAATTATTGTAGGTTTAAGTAGGCTTCTTGCAATGGTGTTTATGAGCCTTTAGAGATTAAATGAAGGTGTATTATGGATTCTATGATGTTCCTGTGGTCTCTATATTTACATCCATATGTGGATTGTATATGGAAAGTTTATATTCATTTATTTTGAGCCTCTTTTGTAAAGATAATGTTTTTGGGCTAATTTAGATTAATAGTTCATTAAGGCCCAATGGAGGTTTAAGAGTATGAGCAACTCAATATATGTTTCTTAAGCATGAATAAGTATCATAGAGGATTCATGTAAAGTTTTTGAAGTGTTTTAGGTCATTGATAAGGGCCATCTAGAGTATAATGGCTCAAAGTGTTCCATGAAGGTGAATTAGGTCTCTAGGGGACTTATTGAAGGCTTTAGGGCTAAAACATGTTTCATAAGGTAAGAAAGTGTCTTGGATTATTGTATTAATTATTAAATATAAATATGGCATGGATCATATTTTTTTAAAGTGTCTAAATTATTTCCACCTTAGGTTAATGACTATTTATATCTAAGTGTAACATGTGTCCTAATGGATGGCTAATTTCTTAGGTATTTCTTAAGCCTTGTGTGTTGTTCTGAGCCATTTGAAGCATGGACGACCTAATGAGATTATGTATATTGTATGTAATGTGTCAAAAGATATATTTTTAGGTTTATGTATGAAGGTAAAGTTTGGTGGCTGACCAATATTTATTGGAGAAAGAATCATGCATATGTATAAGCCTATTTTGGCCTAATTGAGCTTGTTAGAGAATTGGTGTGTGAAGACAATTATATATGAGTCTGTATAAGGGTAAGAAGCCATGAAAAAATATTAAAATGATTTTAAATAGGTGATAAGGGTATAAAATTATTTTTTTCAAGTCATGATAAAGTAAGTAGATTTATTTCAAGGCTATTAGGCCTATTTTGCCTTGGTGACCCAATGCTAAGGTTTTGATTGTTAGATAATTGAGTAATGAAGCATATGGTATGACACTTTAAATAAGTGTGTAATAGAATTAAAAGAATAATAATAACATGTTGAACATGTAATAAATATCAGACAATGATGCTAAATGTAATCAATAAGTTTTTCTATTGATTCAAGGCATGATTAGGCCTAGTTTGTCTAGATGACCTAGAGTGAAGAAGTACACTGATTATATGTTGAAGGAGTAATGCATAGGTTATGTATGAATGATAAATGTTATGTTTAAAGATTTTATTTATATATAATAAGATCATATTTTAAATTACGAATGGACTCAAGGTCATGAGCATGCATATGATAAGTAAAGAAGAGAAAGAGTTGTATTATGCCTAAGAGGTAGATCCATGTTTGTATGAGCCACTATTAGTTATATGAGGTAGAGAGGTAGGTTTTTAGGTGTTATAAAAATATAATATCATTATAAGGTGTATCATATATAAAATAAAAAGTGGAGATCAGTTTGGAGGTGATTGAGTTGGTGCTTGATCATCTAAAAGGTTAAAGCCTCCGTGCTAGTTGGTATAGCTAAAGGTCAAGTGGGTGATTGACCAAATTGAGGGGTGGGTGATCCTTGGATCAGTTAGTTATGATATAAATTTAAGAAATAAATTTTTAGGATAGTATTCCAAATCTTGATTCAAGTGGGTTTTCCACCCCATTAGGGTTTCCCACATAATTAATGTGTTATGTGCTTTTAATCTTGCATTGTTTCTTTGTTCATTAGAATGAATGGTTTATATGCTTCATGAATGTTTATGTTAAATGGTTAAGATTTTTAAGAATTTAAATTTAATTTTTTTTTTCTTTCATCATTGATTCACCCCCATCACCTTTCATTGATTGTTCTTCCAACAATTGGTATCAAGTCAGGTCCTTCAAGAAGGCTCGACAGCTAGAAGGTGGTCCTTAAAGCACAAAAATGGCTAATAAAGTAAGGAAAGAAAACCATAGGTTTAGGTATATGGATAAGGATTATGAGGATAAGATTTGTATCTTGAGTATTGGTAAGGTCATAATAGCTAAAGTGGTTAAGGCTATTAAAAATATGAAATTTCAGTTAGAAGATGGTAATGTAAAAGTGAGTTCTATGGATGATCTCAAGGAGAAGCTATGCATCTTTAATTATAATATAACCTTAGAAATAAAAAAGGATAAGATGATTATTAAAGATCTTAAGAATCAATTAAAATCTTCAAATTTAAGTTTTATGCCAATTAAGACTAAGTGTTATCAATTGAAAACTGAGTTAGGCTCCTTGAAGGTTGAACCTGAGAAGATAGTGGTCAAAATGAGAAAGGTTGAGCATGAGAAGCTAGTGGTAAAAATGAGAAAGGTTACAAAAGAGAAATAAAAACAATTCAAAAAGGATGATGGCATGAAAAATAAGGTGAGAAGACCATCAAGGCATACCAATGCCATGAGGTTTGTTAATTCATCTCATACTCAATTTTATACTTGCAAATAATTTGGTCACATTGTAAGAGATTGCAAAAGGAGAGGTAACCTATAAAAATGATATAACAACCATAATAAATCAAAAGGTAATAATTATATTGTTTATTTCAGATGTCATAGATTTTTTCATATTGAAAAATATTGTAAGAACATGTTGAATAAGTTCTAAAGGAAAAATAAGGTGTACGGAACTCCTAGTTTGCAAGGAAGAGGCCATACATGGATATGGAGACCTAAAACTATTAAGAGAGATTAGATTGAGACCAAGGATGAATTGGTTGATGAGCATAGTATTTTATATGGTTTGTTTTCTATGGTAGATATGAAGTCAAGGAAAGAATACTATTTACCAGGGTCTATTGACAAGGGAGTCAAAGAGAAGATGGATGAGCCAATAAAGCCTATGAGGAGGCTTAGGAAAGACAAGAAAACTAGTGAGAGTATGGAAAATTGAGAATATCATAAGTTTCATGTGTTATAAGTGCCTTGGTGGGTGAGATGTATCTCTTAGGCTTCATAAAGTCATTACTCAATCATTTGAAGCATCATGGAAAGGTGTTGCAAGGTTGATAAGTGAGAAACTAGTCAATGGGTCAAGGTATGTTATTTTGTCTTGATATGATTATAGTTTAGTATGGATTATTTCATTTGTTTTAAAGATTTTAAAATAGATATATCACATATTAAAAGTTGTGAGAAGTTATTTTAAGGTTTGAATTTTTTTTTTGGAATAAGATCTTACTTTGAGTGTCCTCGGTTACCATAAGGGTTCTAATGCAAGAAAAACCTGACATGGTGTATCTTTGGTTGTAAAATGATTTAGGTCATAAAATTAGTGAGATGGTATAAAATGATGATATAAATTTATTAAATGAGGTCATGATGTGCTAGAAGTAGTCCCTTGGTGCAAAAGTATAGGAATTTTAGGTTATGAATCTTTGTTTCTAGTGTACCTCTTTAAAGTGACCTAAGAGAGGAGTATATTTTATTGTGCAAGAGAGAGGTGCTTAAATTTATATGATTTTGAAGTTAACTTTAGATTGAATTAAAAGGAAGGCATGGATGTAATTAGATTTCATCCATAGATGGCCTAATGAGGTAGCTTGTTTAGGTTGGTAGCTTGAAGAGCTCTTATAAGCATGGATTTGGGTAAGTTTAATTGCTTTTATATGAGAATGTTTGTTGAGTGTGTTATTATTATTTAGATCAGTTGTGATTATTTTTTTCATATGATAAGGTTCATATACCATTAAAATATGTCATTTGGTCACAAGAATATCAACATTTTATTTAGTTATCTTATGAAAGGATGTTCGATAGTTGTGGTAACCTATGTGTGGATGAAGATGGCTTCATTCAAGGTGTGTTCTTGTAATAAATTTTGATTGTATATGTTTAGAATATTTTGGTTTGGTTTAGGTGAAATATGGAGTTATTAGAGATAAATCAAGATTATTAAGGAGTATGTGAAGCTTGGGTATGTTTTCTATAAGCTAAGAATCAAGGAGCAATTAATATAGAGGTATGTTATCTTCAATTGATAATATGCAAAGTATGCATAGAGCGAGGGGGATCATATGTGAGTTGTCTCAATTTGAAGGAGCTCGTATGGTTATCTATGGTTTTAAAACATGTTATATGAGATGATCATAATGTTAGGGGGTTTTTTCTAAGCTTTGTGAGTAGTTTTTCATGTCAAAGGATCAAGTTGGCATGTTGAGAAAGAGACCCTTTGTCATTAATGTTAAAAGGGGAAAAAGTTTATAATGAAGGAGTTTTTCACTTTGGGAAAGAGAATTATGAAATGTGTTTGCCATAAACTACAAGGGGTAGATTATTGATCATGTTATTGAGAATCACTAATGGTCATTGATGTCAAGGTGATCTTAGTACATAATGCACTAATGATAAAGTGATAGGTTCCTAGTGGATTTGAGAATGAATATAATGTGTAAAAGCCTTTAAGGTTATTGACCATGTTTGAGGGATCAAATGAGGGGTAAAGAGTGATTTGTGTACTTATATAAGTGAAAGGAATCAGTTAGAATAGTTTTGTGAAGGTCTAGGTGATCTAACTCATCTCCTAGTCATCTTATCAAAACTTCTTGAGTAAGTAAATTGATGACATCAACATTCACACATGTGAAGGTGGCAAAAGAAAGTGGTCACATGGGTTTGCTCATATTTGTTCCTAGATCACGTGGTTCAAAGTTTAGGTCTTAAAATGGTGTCTATAATAATTTATGAAAGTGAAATGTTGGTCTCCTAGGTAGATTTCACTATTTCCCCAAACTTAGCCAAATTTTTAATATCAAGTTACAGTTGGAATTCAAATGTTTGAATTTACAAAGGAAAACCAGTCAGTAGTTTTTTTTTATAAATTTTGATAATGGATGAATTTTTATGGTGTTTTAAAAAATCAAAGTGTTAGATTACTTAAACGGATATACATTAAAATTAATTAGGATGTTTGACTTGTCATACAATTTCATTTATTGCACATGAGATAGGACTATTGTTGATTGTGTTTTTTCTGAATAAATGAGGGTACAAAGAAAATATTGTAGAAGACAAATTATTGATCAAAACCTATTTATATAAAATTAAAAAATGAATTAAACTCAATTTAGATCATCCTCAAAGTTATTTGGAGTTTTTAATGTCCATAAAGATGTAGTTATTTTAGGTCAAAGTTGACTTTTGTTGACTCTAATTATTTCAAGTTTGAGTAGGATTCTTGCAGTGGTTTTTATACGCCTTTGGAGGATGGATGAAGGTGTATTATGTATTTTATGATTATATTGAGGACTCTATATTTTTGTCCATATGTTTATTATACATAGAGATTTTATATTAATTTAGTTTGAGTCTCTTTTGTGAAGATAGTCTTTTTGGGCTATTTATGCCTAATAGGTCTTTAAAGCCTAATGGAAGTTTTAAAGTATGAGTGAATGATATGATGTTTATCAAGCATGTATAAGGATCATATAGGATTCAAGTAAATGTTTTGAAGTGGGTTGGGTCATTGGTAAGGACCATTTGGACCTTAGTGGCTCAAAGTGTTCCATGAAGGTGAATTAGGTCTCCATGGGACCTATTGAAGGCTTGAGGGCTAAAAGAGGTTTCATAACATGAGAAAGTACCTTGGAGTGTTGTATGACTTGTTAAACATAAATATGGTGTGGATTAAATTATTATAAATCTTTCAAAAGGGTAACCATATTTTGTTAAGGGTTATTAGTATCTAAGTCTAATGTATGTCCTAATAGATTGCTAATTGCTTAGATCTTATTTAAGCCTAGTGTGTTATTTTGAGCCAATTGAAGCATGAATGACATAATAAGTTGATGTATATTTTATGTAATGTGTCTAAAGATATATTTTGATGTTTATAATTTAAGTTAAAGTGTGGTGGCTCATCAATATTTATTGGAGAAAGAATCATACATATGAATAAGGCTATTTTGGCCTAATTGAGCTTGTTAGATAATTGGTGTGTGAAGCGAGTTACATATGAGTTTGAAGAAGGGTAAAAGGTGATTAAAAAAATTATAAAATAATTTTGAATGTGAAAATGGTATAAAATTATTTTTTTATAGGTAATGAGCAAGTAATCAAACTTATTTCAAGGCTTTTAGACCTATTTTGCCTTTGTGACCTAGTTCAAAGGTTTTGATTATTAGATAATTAAGGAATGAAGTGAATGGTATGGAAATTATAATAAGTGTTTGAGGAAATTATAATCATAATAATAAAATTTTGAAAATTTCATCAATATCAAATAGTGGTGCTGAAGGTAATCTGTAAGTTTTTGTATTGATTTAAGGCATTATTAGGCCTAGTTTGTCTAGATGACCTCGAGTGAAGAAGTGCATTGATTATATGTTGAAATCATAATGCATAGGTTTTTTATGAATTATATTTATTATGTTTCAATATTTTATTTACATCTAGTAAGATCATAGTGTGAAGGATGAATGGCCTCAATATTATGAGCATGCATATGAGGGGTAAAGAAGAGAAAGAGTTGTATGTCTATGTAAGAGGTAGATTTATGTTTGTATGAAGTAAAATAAAATGTATGAGGTAAAGAGGTAGGTTTTTAGGTTTTATAAAAATATAAGTACATCATAATTTTTATCAAACATCATATCAAAGGTGGAGATCAGTTTGGAGGTGATTAAGTTTATGCTAGATCATCTAGGGGGTTATAGCCTCCTTCTTAGTTGGTCCTAGCTAAATGTCAAATGGGTTCTTGACCAAATTGAGGGTTAGGTGATACTTTATCATTTGGTTATTATATAAATTGATGTAATAAATTTATAGTAAATTATTCCAAATCTTATTTCAAGTGAGTTTTCTCCCCCATGAGGGTTTCCCACATAATTAATGTGTTATGTGCTTTTGATCTTTCATTGTTTATTTCTCCATTGTAATGAATGGTTTATATGCTTAATGAATGTTTATTTAAAATGATTAGGATTTTGAATAATTGGAATATAATTTGATTTTATTTCATCATTAATTTTCCCCCCTTTCAGTGATTATAATTCTAACAATATTCAATATGCAATTTTTATTTATAGTTGTTTAAACATATTTGATGTTCAACTGTAGTGTACATGTTAATAATTCATTGTTGTTCATATATTAAAATATTTTACCATTCATAATTTTTAATATGTATTAATCAAATAAAACATTTTTATTTTATGGTGGAATAAGTGGCAAAAATGTGGGATCAAATTGTACAATTTCTATTGTAGAAGCCAAGTGAGGGTATTTGACTTCAAAAGTGTCAAGTGGGACAATTTTCTTGACATCAATGAGGAATACATATGGGTATCTTGGGTGGATGGTGATAGGGTTGATGAGTTTGTGAAATGAGAATAAAAATACAATTCATTTCCTACATTTTTTTTGTGTTTCACATTGCATGAAAAACCCATCACTTGTTCCTAGTAAGCAGACACATATCAACATTACCTTGGAATATGTTATGTAATTGATAACCCATTTTATATAGTAAACATGTATGTATTCATATGTTTTTATTTTATACTCATATGTAATTTTTATTGTGTATTTCAAATTTACATATAATTGATATGTTTAAAATAACCATATAGATATTGGTGTCCATATGGGCCCAAAGATTTTTGGGAAAATCAATGTCATTCCAAAAGATAAGTCCTTAGTGTTGAAGGTGGGAAACAAAAGATGATCAAGCTAAAAAAATAAGGTGTGGCCATAAGTGTCATTTCAACACATGTCAAATGGTTATTAGACATGATCAAGTGTTTCTCATATATATTCAGGTAGAGCACATAAATAATCAAGGCAATTTTTTCCATGAAAAGAAACATGAACAGTTAAAGGGGAAGAAAGTTTTTTCCCCTCTTTACATCATCCCATGAATAAACTAATGGATTTATAGGATACTATTATTTGAAATGTATGTTGATGGTATCCATCTTGAACACTATGATGTGGTACATAAAAAACTTGCAATGCTCAAGGGTGAAACACAATAGGATGATTTCCTAAGGATGACATGTATTATAGAGAATGACAAATCAAGGAGGTAAAATATACCTATATTCGTGATTATGTAAAAACTATTTGCGGGTAAGAACTAGTAAATATTGAAAACTAGATTGTCTATTAAGGATATAATAGGGAATGGATTATTAAGGATGGGGAAATCCCCTTCATATTGGGCATCTAAATCCCACAAAAATTAGATTCATTATTGAGATGGGAAGGGCACATTATTGGTGATAGATTCAACATTTGGCACAAATTCAATGAAGGCATGCTTTCAATGATTGTAATATTAATTGATGATATATGTCTTAAATTGAAAGCTCACTTACATTTCATATCTATGTATAATTCCAATTATATGCATTGTTGGTGTTTGATTCGAAACACAAAGGAATGCATGTTTCATGGGTGATTATATCATCATCATGTGTTACTAAAATCATTTAATGGATGTAAATACTTATACAGAGAGTACATTTGAAATACATTAAGTGGGTAATCAACGCCTTTATCATTGATGATGCAAATGCATAGATAAAAGATACTAGGTGCATTTTTTCTATATGTATACACATAATGAAGTTCATACATTTAATATAATATATATCATTGTCACCTTGTATTATAAATTCTGATAAATCTATTGTGGTATACAGGGAAACATTCAAATGTGAAGTCTATTTATGAAGCTAGCATGTGCTTTGTACATGGTTGAAATTTTTTATAGCAAATTTAAAATAAGATGATCCATGATGTGTGATGTTCAATGAAATCGAGTACATAATGCATATCTATGTTTATCAAGACACGGAAAATAAGAATTCCAAAAAGCTTTTAGACAACTATCACTACACATAGGCCAAATTTGTTGAATATTGGGAGTGGCATTAGCCTCACAAGGTTGGAATGTGGTCAAAATTTTATCATACCATTCAATACAAAAATTAAGAAATAAATTCATCTATATAATTTTAACATCCAAAATGGAAAATCTCTTTCTTGATCACCACACACAATTATGTACATATCAAGGTAGATTATTTAGTTCACCAACTAAGAACATCTATTTACATATAATATCAGTGGATGTAAATATTAAAGGATAGTAGATTATACAAATTTAGTTCATCCACATAATTTTATGAGTTATATTATCTGAGGGGTTCCCACTACCAATATTCTGATGTAAGTTATTCAGGATATTTGGAGCTTCTTTTTAAATGCATTATAGATAGATTATTTCATAGTTATTTTTATATAGGATGCCTTTCTTGATCATGTAGTGAGATAATTTGATATTGAGGTCTTACTTATATTATATGATTATGTTTAGATGAAATGTACTTGTGAGTAGGTAATGGATTATCTGTGAATACCATTCACCCATAACTACATTTTCATTAACTTGCTCAATACTAATGAGTAGATTAGTTTTATCCATTAGGTGGATGATTCCATGGTCTCATACCATATTTTGGTCTAATCTCAATATTAAATTCTTGTATAATTTCAATCCATTTTCCTCTTCTTTCACTCAAATCATTCTAGCCAAGGATGAGCTTGATAGATGGGTCTAGAATAATTACATATGTTAGATTCCTCAGAATGTAATGCATGTACATTTTGATAGCTTTGATCAAACCATATATCTACGTATCAACCATGGAGTATTTTAACTCTGCATTCTTCATATTGATGCTCATGAAGGCAATCAAATGTTCACTTTATTTCACCTTTTGTGTAAGTACTACAACAATAGTATGTTTTGAAGTGAACAAGTAAAGATAGAAAGATTTTTTGAAGTCTAGACTAATCAAAAGTAGATATTAGGTAATTACAACCTTGATGTCCATAAAATATTCCTAGAATTTGTTCTTCAGTCTATTTTTAGAAATCAATGTCTTGACAATCTATGTAATAGAAATACATTTCCTTACAAAGTTAATATTACAAAAGAAAGATTTTATCTCTCTCTTTATATTAGGTAGGTTCAATCTAAAAATGTCCTAAACCAATTCTGTATTGATAGAGATCTTTGGTGATGATATGTCTGGGTAGATTTCCTTCAGTAACTTCAAATATTCTACTCTTTAGATTGAGAGAGACCTCATATCTTCTACATCTATTGAAGACCTTTTAAAAATGGTCTATGTGACCAATTGTGTAATTTAAAAACATAGTGAGGTCATCCATATAGATGATGTTACAATCAACCACTAATCCCAAAAAATAAAAATCCATTGCTCTTTGGAAGGTGGGCCTCACATCGATTAGGTTGAATAACATCCTTTTATATTTAAAATTTCCCCACTTTGTGGTGAATGCAGTCTTCATCCCATCTTCTTCTTCAATTAATACTTTATTATAACCCATGAATACATATAAGAAATGAATAATCTCCAATCCACCTACTATCTAAGTTACCTCATCCAAAGAAGGTAGAGGGTAGTTATCCTTTTTTAATGTTCTATTTAGGTTTTTTAAATCAACACAGAGTCTCATTATCCATTCATATTTCTAACTGGTATGAGATTGGTTACCCAGGTTGAATGTCTAATTAGGAAAATAATATAGTATCTAGTAACTTTTGTATTTTAGTTTGTAAGAGAGGTTTCATCATTGGATTCACTAGCTTTTGTCTTTACCTAAAAGGTTAGTTTTATGAATTCAGGAAAATGGTATGAATGATCACTCTAGGTTCAAAGACCTTCATGTCATATTATGTCCATGTGATGACATCCTTGTATACTAAAATAAATATTTTAAACCTTTGATTTTTGTTTTATATGTAACTCAAACCCACATTCACAAACTAGGGATGTTGATTAGTTCCCAAATTATCTTTAATGAAGTTTGAATCTGTTGCTTTGAGCTATTTTTGATTTGGACCTAGGTTTATACATAAAATTTTATTTCCAAGGATACCATGCCCAAGGATATGGGATTCTCCTTTAGTTTCAAAGTGCCATATTCTCCCATGTCTTCAATCTACGTCAACAAAATATCTTATTCATTAATTATTTGGGCTTCAAAAAATATAAAATTATTCATTATCTGCATGATTTCATAAATCATCTTTGAATACTTGGAAGTTGTATACATTATTAGAGGGAAAATGGTGAGGAACTAATTTTAATAATAATATCTACCTTCTTAGACTCCTAGAATGATGTTGGATTGATAACTAAAGCTATTAGAAAATCAACTATTTATTTCTAATCTCTGTGAATAGATTTGATGTTGAATCCTTAAAATTAATAAATAAAGTCCCAAGATATATGTTCTTAATTATTTAGATAATTTAAATTCCATTGATACTTATTCCTAATCTGGTTAACCACCAATTAAGAGTCATCAAAGATTTGAAACTATTTAACCCTATGCTTTAGTAAGAATTGAAGGCTAAGGATTATAGCTTCATACTCCACTCTATTATTTGTGAATGGGAATTATAATTTGTAATATGTTTATAATTTAATTATATACATGTAAGTGAATTCTATGTGAACACCACACCCTTACTTTGATCTAGCACCATCGAAGTGAAAAGTCCATAGCTGAGAAGGACCTTCAAATTCTTGTCCATGCTTTACATGTTCCTATGTAGTGGTAAATGTATACATAATTTCATATGAAGATACAAATTCTAGTTTATCATCGAATTCATTTTACTCAGTAATCATATGTTTTATCTTCAGATCATCATCCACTAAGATCCATTGGATACTCCTTTCCAAGGTAGCCACATGTGTGATAAATTAGTGGTCATGTATCCATTCAATTGACCAGTATTGACTCAACAGTAGTCTTTATGCTTCTAGAATATTCACTTATAACATATCAATGATTTATTTCACACATGGTTTAGATTCTAATTGAATGCGTGTTCATTAATTCATTGACACACATGACCAAACATTTGTCTAGTTGCACAACCACTCTCTTTAACTTACTTAGAGATAAACCTAAATTATGGAAGATAGGTGTCAACATCACATTGGATGAGGCTCTCGAGTCAACCAAGAAAATCTATACATTCTTTTTGAACATTCAAAAAATTAACATAAATGGTGGTACTTCAATTTTGTCTTTATAAACCATGAAATTTGGGTGGATTGTCTTGGATGTGTCAAATATCATCTAGGAGTCAAAGCTTTGAGAAACAAATTTCTTTCTTCAGTGATCTAAGCTAACTCATGAAGGATAATATTAGCCTTGATTTTATTTCTATCCTTGAAGATGTTTTACCCTCCTCTACCATGTGGTTAGGCAGTCTAAAACTACTCATATTTTGTAAGAGGTGGATTGTTGTTAGTCTTTAGATCTAGATGAGTGGTAGTGATATTATTTAGAGGTATCAAAGTAATAAAAACATACTCTTCAGATTATAATTAATCCTTGATGATATTGATGGAAAGTAAGCATATCATCATTATTGTCCTTTGGTTCATTATAATATTCCTCTAAAAATGAAAAATCACAGGTCTCAAATACTTTGGTTATGATTGGATGCCCTAAACTAGTAATGGAAGATAGCTTTGCCTGGTTTATCAAAACTTTTTGCCTATCTATTTAAATATAAAATATCTGAAATCCTTGAAAAAATTTGATGTAGTCTAACTCACGATGCTATGTAGTGTTATTTACATGACACTAGTTAAGAAGGGTTGCTTCCATGATGTTCATATTAGGTCCTCTATTGGATTTAAATTATTGTTCTTGATTATTTTCAGGCTTGTTGATAGGTTGAGTTCTAGTTTTGGTCTGTAGTTATCTAATTTACCTTCAAAATTGAACTAAAAGTTGGGAAAATAAGAAAAAGGTTGAGTAGAGCTAAGGACTGCAACTAAGGATTCAATTGATTATATATTTTTATAACTTTGGCATAAGCTAAAGGTAACATACAAACATTGAAATATATGTAGATAAAAATTGTAGTCAAGGGGTATAGGAAATTCTTGTACATTTTTACATCCAATGGCTCTTCAAATTGGTAAGAAATTTCAGCCAACTAAACATCTTCTGAAATAAAGAATTAAAGACCCAGATTGTGTCATTGGGTTGTCGGTTGATACTGGCTAAAATTTGATAAAAAAACACATTAACTAATGAATTAGACAAATTATGCCAAAAATGTGCCTTAAAAATGGGTCCAATATTTAATGAAACCTTCAGTGATATTCAAAAACTAGTCATAGGATGTATATTATAATGTGAAGGGAAATAGACTATAATCCACATCTTCATGGGTTATATTAAAGATTCCCAAAGTGATTTTGAAGGCCTTAATATGTTATTATATAGTATTTCCTCTTGAGGGAGAAAAATAAGGCATATGTTTCATAGGATTTTTGGGTAAATCAAAGACAACTCCAACAACATTGATAATAAAACTAGTTAGCTAGGTTGTAGCCTGAAGGGGGAACTTTTTCTTGTTATTATTGCTTTTATTGTTGATGTATATGAGACATTTGGAGTAATTGAAGGTGATTTTGTCTACTTAATGATAATTATATGGCTCATGTTTATATCTTCATTCTCTTATCATACTATGCTCTCTACAACCATCTCATACCCTTTGAAAGATCTTACTCCTTCATGAGAAATAATTTACAAGTTGGTATCCTGGATTTAGAGGTTATTATAGGATACAATAGCCTTAAATTAAGATATGAAAGTTTTAATGTATTATTCTAGTATTACCACTATGTTATCTATACATTTCAAGGACCTCACACCATTTGGTGACTCCATACTAGAACCTTGAATTGCATCATGACTCACTACAAGAACTATGTCTAGGCTACCTACATAATAATGGTTTGAAAAGGCCCTATATTGTATCATTATATTAGTATGAGAGTAATAAACTCATATAAGGTGTAATGAAGTTATGAAAAATCATTCTTGATGTTTATATGATCAAACTTGCATCAAGTAAAGGTTAAAACCATGAGGAATGTAAACCTACTGGTCTGCAGACTTGTAAGTCTGCATTTTGTGAGATTTTGGTTGAAATGTTCATTATAATTTAGTTTAAAGGCATAAATCATAAGTCCAATTTATTGTTAAAACATTTTAAGATGTCTAATACTAGTGGAAAAAATGTGATTTCAAGGCTTGATTCTCAATACATGGAATCACTAACTACAAGTAGAATTGGCAAACTTGAGTAGTGTGAAGCCTTGAGTCAGCATGGAAAGGATGTCAAGATGTATATGTGTGATAAATAGATTAGAAGGAGATATATTATACTATAATATAACCTCATAGTACTCTCACTAGATAATCAAGTGCTTTAAGGAAGTAAAGAACACAAATAGAACAATAGGCAAAGCTAAGGTTGTCTTTCATGTATAGTCAAACAAAAGAAAGTGCTAGTAAAGTAGAGAGGGATAAGTTAAATGTGAATGATCCATCGATATTTTTAAATTTTTATCAAGTTTTTAAATACCTATTTTAATAATCTTAGATTTCAAATCTCATCACTCAAAAGGGTCTCAATGATTATCTAGTCATGTCTTATAGGCAAAAAATGAGAAAGAAAGGATATGCTAGTGAAGATATGAGGTCGTAGGGAAGTTGATAAGTTTTAAAAATAATAAAATAAGATATAAATATATTATAAAATGTAATTTATGCTTTTAGTGACTAGTATAAGAGTTATAAACTCTAAAATCCAATCAAGAACCCCAATGATCACTTATAGGTTTGATAAAATAGTTATAGTTGGTCTCAAACTTGAGGAGATGGTAAAATACATAACAATTAAATTGGAGTTTTAGTTGAAAAATAAGTGAATGGAATTAATAAAATTAAATAAACCTAAAATAATATTAGGGAGTTAGTGATCAATATTAACTCATTTCAAACCCTACATATACACATGCTTGTATGTGTTTGATTTTGAACAGAATGGTCAAAGAAGGTAGGATGGGAACCTAAATAGCTTTGAAAATCCTTGGGAGGATAATAAATAAGTTATAAGATAATTAAATGAGTTATAAATCATTGATAATAGGCATAGATGTCACCCATAAACTATGATTGTGTCCATGTTACCCTAAATTTGGAATACTTGAACAATCTTTCAAGGGTGAAAATTTGGACTATAATAGTTCTGGCATGCATAGTGGGATAAAATTAAAAATTGGTTGATGGATTTTATTTTTTTATCCTTATAAATATTTCCCTTTTGAGGCCTTTAAATAAACAAGTGGTATCTTTGATCTCAATCAACGGGTTGTAGTAGTTCAGGTAGTTGTTCAAAATAAGTTGTGTTTTCAATTCACTAATTTCTTGAGGTTTTTATGGATGAATTTGAATTAAATTTAAATTTATTTCATGTTGATTAGGTATATAAATCCTATATTACTCCCTATCATCCATATAATGAGAATTATCAGTCTTATATTGAACCTTACTAGTAGTATGATGATTCATATCAATCCAATGGTAATCATTAGCCTCACTAGGACTCCAACCATATACCTCAACAACATTATCAATATTTTTACCCTCCTTATTCCTAAGATAATAAATTTCATCCTCTTTATGATCCATATCAATCCTATGATTAGTATACACTTCCCCCACATGGCTATGGTAATGTATATGCACAACCTTGTATTCGACCATTATATCTTGCTTTCCTTCTTCCACTAGTTTAAAAAGCTTATAAAGATAAAATGGATGAGTTTGAGAACAAGATACTAACATTTTCATGAAGGTTTTGTTCAACTTATCCATATGATGAATTTATTGGATTATTTTAAGATGTATCTAATGATCAATTATATAGGAATGAGTTATGTACATTTATATTGGAAAGGATGGAAATTTGGGAAAGATAAAAAAAATTAGTTTGATTAGTTATTTCAAGAACCCTCTTACATTCCTTATCATCCTTGTCATTATCCTTATACTCAATAAGTCATTGAAAATTATTAAAAATAGTATTCCTAAGAGAATATATACAAGAGAATTAAATCCTTAGAATGGAAAATCATAGTTCACGAATCAAGCCAAAGTTTAGAAGATGAAGCCAAAAAAGATTTTTTGCCTATTCAATCCCCTTTTATGCCTCCTCAAGAACATAAATATTTTCCATCTTTGACATCTATCCAAGAATGAATTCAAGGAAATAACTAAGTCCTATTTGAGAAGACTAGAAATCAAGTTGTAGTTGTAAATGATTCTTAAAAAAACATTCAAAAGAAGAATGAGGTGGTTGTTGGGAAGAATGAGATACTCATAGCAAAACTAAATTTGATCTCTCTCTAAGAGTTCCTAAAATATCCCACTATCCCCAAGACATCAATTTTAAATAAATATCCCTTAATTCCCAAGCCAACTCATGCACATATACCTTACCCTCCCACCATCTCCTTTCTTGAGGAATAACTTGTTTAATGGGAAATAATTGGAAGAGATCAAGCTGTGGTTTCAAGTGAACATGATGAATATGATTAAATTTTGTATGAAGAAGATATATTCATTAGTAACCCTCTCAGAGAAGAAAGAGGAAATTAATTTTTTTGAGATGAAGTGAAAGGGAATATTGAAGGTGCACAAGTTGAAAATTAGGTTACAACTAATCTTGAGGTAGATACATATCAGTTAAACAAGGTGAAGCCTTGGGTGAGGTTGAGATGGATTCTGTTGAACAAGAAGTAGATATTAAGAGTGTAAATTTTGAACCTCAGTATGATCACATGTTGAATTTAGAGGTCCTTTATAGTATTATGACTCTAAACGGAGAAGATGAAGGTGGTTAATCGGTCCCACTTCATAAAACTAGTCATGAAGATGATGAATAACTATGGCATTAGTATTTATACATATACAATGAGTTTAAAGCCATAAAAGTAACTAATTATCATATATAATGGAATGAATATGTTGGTATGTTTGTTTCCCTTCCTAAAAATCAATGTGAAAGTTATCAAGATGCCTTTCAAGGCCAAAAATGTCATCTCAATAAGCCACTAAAATTTCAAGCTGTAACTCCTATAATATAGGATGTGATCACTTGTGAGGATATATTCGAGATAAATGAATATCATGGGATGGATCTTGAACTAAATATGAATATGTGTTTATAGGTGACTATTGTTTAATTTTTACTTTTCTTTAAAGAATGCCAAGAGGATTGGCAATAAACATAAGGATGAAGCCAGTAAAAACAAGTACTAAGAGGAAAATTTTCCCATGCCATTTTTGACCTCATGGGGTAAAATATCTCTCAAAATTTCACTTTGATCTAGGAGTTATAATATATGTTTAGGTCAGTTGTATATACTATTTGCTTTGTTATGTCTTGTTTTCCCTATGTGCTTAGCTAACACATGTGTTTGAATTTTTGTCTTTACATTGTGTATGTTCTTATTATTTTGTGTATTTTTGGAGGTAAAGTTAGTTTGTTTTGTATTGTTAAAGTTCTAATAAAGTCTGAGTTTGTGTGAAAGTGACTCCGTTTCTCAATGGAAGGACAAAGGTACTAGTTTAATAAGCATTGCAGGCATGCTACCCTTATGAATTGCTGATTTTTTTACCATTTTTGAACCCCAAGGCTCAAAGGTCAACCCATATAGTAATAAATTTTCTGGTTCTGTATTAATATCCTTGTTAAAATCTTTTTCATGTATTAAGATGTCTTATTAGGATATTTCTAAGGTCTTATTATAAAAAATTAAGATTATAATTTATAAAATTTAGGTAATGCTTTGTCTTTGTCTTATATTAGTCTAGTCATTATATGGTGTAAAAAAGGGTGGGTCAAAGAGGTGTCATAATTTATTAGGTGTCTCTCAAAGTCACTTGACCAATTAGTCAACTTGTATAAGCATTTCATACATGTTTGGAGAAGTTAAGGTTTATTTGAAATGTTTAAGGTAATCTTTTATAGAAAGAAAGGTGTTTATCACTAAACCCACATGTGTCACAGAAAACCCATATAAAATTCCTATGAAACCAAAGTTTTATAATATTTATAATGAGTTTACTAACTACCATGTACATCAAAGATGTTAGACCACTTCAGTTTTGCAAGAAATCACTCCAAGAGGGTAATTACAGGCACATTCATGGAATTGGGAGACTCTATTATAGGTGAAAATTTTTCATATGTGTCTCTTGAGCTTCTATAGTTCAAATCAACACTTGTTTTATATTTACATGTATAGATAATGCAAACTTTTCATCCATTCCTCCATTTCTCCCTTAGCAAGCTCACACAAGTAGATTTCAAGTGTTCTTTCCATAAAGAACAATAGGATTTGGGACTTGATCATTTTTTTATAATAAGGGGTCCTAACTAGATTCAGATCCATAGCTATAGTGTTAAAATTATTATTTTTATATTTATGTATAATTTTTAAGATTCCAATGTGGTCTAAATCTATCTATAAACTCCACAAGTTCATTTTTCTCATCAAAATTATAGTTTCACACTATTTGGAATCATGGTATAAATAATTTAGGATGATTAATGTTTATTAAGACATCTAACATGATTTTAAAGTACCTAATTTTCACATGTGAGACCAAAAATATAATAAATCTCAATTGTACATAATCTACAGGCTATGACTATGGTTTTTTGATGTTTCAATGTGTTAATTTTTTGGGTTAATTTTTTTAAATACCTCATATTACATATTAAATCCTCCTAATTATCTCCACAATTATATTATACCCTTTCAAAGACCTCACACCTTGATGATAAACATGTTACAAGTTGGCATTTAGTATTTAGAGGTTCTTGCAGGATAAAATGGCATGAAATAAATACATGAAAGTTCATATGTATTTTTTTTTAATTTTTATTATTATATATTTCCCTTTAAAATACCTCACACAATTATATGACCCCATACTAGAACCTTCAATTGCATCATGACTCACTACAAGAACTATGTGTAGGCTACCTATATAACAATGGTTTCAAAAGTCCCTACCTTGCATCATCATAGTCATATGAGTCATAAAATTATATAAGGTGTAATTATGTGACTTATAATCTTAATTAAGGTTTAGATAATAAAAATTACAAGTAAAGGTTAAAACCATGATGAATGCATATCTATAGGTCTACATTTTGTGAAAATTTGATTGAAATTTGCATTAGAGTTTGGTTTAATCACATAAATCATGGATTCAATGTATTTCTCAAAATTTATAAGAGTTTTAACACTATTGGAGGAAATTTTGTTTCAATTCCTAATGCTTAAGACACCTAATCACTACCTACAAGCAAAATTAGTAAACTTGAGTAGTGTGAAGCCTTGAGTCCACATGGAAAGGATATAAATATGTATATGTGAAATAAAGTTGATTGAAATGGGATATATTCATCTATAATCTGACCTTATATTAATATCATTGAATAATCAAGTGCATTGAATAAGTAAGGAACATAAATAGACCTATAGGTAGAGCTAAAGTTATTTATCATATACAGTCAAATAAAAGAAAGTGAAAAAAACTATAGAGGGATAATTTTAAAGTAATTGAGGCTTCATAATGTTAAAATGTGTATTAAATTGTCAAATACCTAGTTAAAAAATTCTAGGTTTCAAATCTCAACACTCAAATGAATCTAAGTCATCATCTACAACCATGTCTTATAGGCAAGACATGAGAAATAAAGGATGTGCTTGTGAAGATATGAGGTCTTAAAGAAGTTGAAAAGTTTAAATTAGATACACTAATCTCAAAATATATTATAAATGGTTATTTAAGTTTTCATGTAATGGTAGAATATTCAAAAACTCTAGAATGCAACCAAGAACCCCAATGATCAACATCAAGATTGATAAAGCATATACAATTAGTCTCAAACTTCAGGAGAGAGTTCAATACAAAATAGTGGAATTGGATTTTTAGGTGAAAAAATAAGTGAATTTAATAAATAAAATAAAACAAACCTAAAATAATGTCAGAGAGTTAGTGATGAAGATGAACTCATTTCAAAACATGCATACACACATGCCTGTATGTGTTGGATTATGAAGAGAATGGTCTAGGAAAGTAGGATGTAAACCTAAATAGATCTAAGAATATTTAAGAGGATATATAATAGGTTATAATATTATTCCATAGTTATAAATCACCAATAATACGTGAGAAGGTCATGCATAATATCAAATTATCTCCATATTACCCCAAATTTGGAAGACTTCAACAATCTTCCAAGGGTACAAATTTGGGCTATAAAAATTAGTTATATTTTTTCAATAAAGGGAACCTCCCCTCCTAGTAGAGGAGATATTTTTTATCTCCTCCATTATTGTAAAATTACTATCTAACCTAATCACCAAATATTTCACCAACACATACATAACCCAACCTAGGAAAACCTTGTTATAATACCAATTGATGCATTAAAAAATAATAATCTGAGTGAATGACAACCTTTTATTATATTTACTATGAATTCAACATATAAAATAATGCATACACCAAGTCTATGTGTGTAATGAATAAAATGAAACTGCATTTATTTATTTGAATGAGGAAACTATAATGCACACATAAAAACCATTTAAGTTTTGCATATTACAAACACTTACATGGTTAAAAAATTAGTCCATCCATGTATGTTATTCACTTTTAAATATATTTAATTACACCTAAATTCTCATAATAATTATATACTCATGAATAGTTCCAATGGCCTCTCCTATTAACTTCCCCACTTCCAATATCGAATTATTTGTATACAACCTAAATTGAATCAAACTTATAAACTAAATTAAAAGACATTGAAATAAATTCTTTCCAAAATAACACATTTTATTATTTAAGCAATCCTATATTAACCATTATGAAAGTATAACTACTTCAATTTTCCTTTATGAATCCTTAGCTTATAGTTGTTACAATACTCTAACCTTCTATACATAGGTGTCATATATACTTGAGTCAATTTTGGGTGCATCACAAGTTGATGCATAATTTTCTTGACTTTGCATGGTGTTCCAATGAAATGATTCATAGAGAATGAGTTACTTTAAATTTGGATATACTTGGGGGAAGCTTATCCCTAGTGATTTTATTCTTATCCATGTGTTGTAAAATATTATATTTTATGAAGGATATTTGAAATGAAATATTTAATAAAAGATACAAAAATATTATGCCCCTTCATAGATAAAAGTACATATAAAATTATATGTACAATTTCATGTGATGTAACCATGCACTTAGGACCAATTCAAGAGGTGATTTGATGATAGGCAGCCTAGTGTTGTCCATGTGATGAGCATTGTTACATAGAGACATGCACTTAGGCCCTAGTCACCTTCTTGATATCAAAGGCTATGCATGGATGCAAATCATTAATTTTCATAGAAGTTTTAGAATACTTATATAGATAAATTTTGGCATGAATTCAGATAACCTTTTAGTTTAAATGAGATTCATGGAACTTTGCAGTCACATTGAGGATACACAAAACTACTCTAACTTTGCATATACATTGAAACCTATGAGGAAACACATATACACAAAAATTCAAAGATAACCTTGAATGTTGTGAAAAACTTTCTACACTATATATAAAGTTGTAAAAAATTATGTAAATATTTATATAAGTATATTCATGTGTGGAATACTTCATAAATCCAAAGAACATAAAGCATTCAATCCTTCAAGGATTTTAAACATTAATAATTTATACTTAATTATTTAGTTGATGTGAGATTTCAAGGACCCTTATATCAATATTAAATTTATATTTTTACGTGGTCTAATATAGTAAGGTACATATAAGTTAGGGGTTGATATTTTAGGGAACCCCAAAAATTGTTTTTTCAATTTACATTGCCTCTCAACACTTCTAGATCAATTTTTATTTATTGTATATCTTGATTACATATTTATAATTTTTTTCTCACTATTATTATTTATTAGAAATATTTTCAGGAACCAAAATTTTAAATCAAGAAAATGAATAAAATTACCTTGTAAAATAGATCAAATCACAAATCCAAGACAAAATATTTGATAACTGGGGAAAATTGTCGAATGGTGAAGAAAACCCACAATCTAGTATTAAAAATCTTGTAAAAATGAACTCCAAGTACCATATCATATATAAACATAGGATATGAATGGAATTAGGCTAAGAGAGCATCAATGCTTCAATAGCAAGACTTGGAACAGCAAGAATGAGTTGTGATTTAAGAGTGTTGAGGAATGAGAGAGGTAAGATCTTAATATAGAACTAATAGAGAAGAGAATCTATATGCACAAGCTTAGGCATGGGTGACAAGTTTCCCTAATCCCCTTATAAATAGAGGGAAGTATGTTTCATGTGGGGAAGGGAGCATTATATGCAAGTAATTCTACATCTAACAAGTAGACTAGGGAGGTAAGTGACACCTCATAAAAATGGGAATAAAATGTATTTACAAATATAATAAATGTACACATTATTAAGACATAGAATAATCCTATTAACTTACAGAAAGGAATCAAATAAAATTTAATTCTCCAACACTCCCCCTTAAACATAAATTTGGGTTAGAAAAGGGGAGGGAAACTTTGACAAAGAAGAAGAGAGTTGAAATTACATAACACTCCCCCTTAATAGAAACTTCCTTAAAAAAGAATTACAAAAGATATTGAGAGAAGAAAGAAAAAAGGTGCTGCTAAAAATCACAAGGAATAAACTATGATCACCAAGGATATCCAAAATTCCTCTTCAAATAAAGTGGTCAATCTACCATGAAACAAAGACCAACCAAAAGGAAGAATGATCCACAACCCTACAAAACAAGAAAGCTAACACAAATATTTTAAGATGAGTCACAAATATACCATAAAAATACTATCTACATACATAAAGTACTAAAAGTAGATGTAAAGGCAAATGGATGAAAGACAACTTCCATCACAAGTGTTTAAACCTGCATGAAAATAAAATAGTCAGCATATTAAAAAAATATTACGTTTATAATAAAAAAACAAAAAATGCGTAAAAGATATTGAGTTATTATAATGGGGATAAAGAAGATGTGTCACCTGAAAAATATTTTATACGTGAAGAATTGACAAAATTATCATAAGAAGACATCAAAATCTCTAAATGATTCATCAAAATCTCTAAATGATTCTTCAAATTTTTATGAATCCAAATAGTTTTACCCTTAGAGGTAGGATATTTAGTCATTTTCCAATAATGTAATATATCGTACATGGATTTACCATAAGATTTGCATGGGTGGAACTTAAAATATTAATTAAAAAAATGACAATGTTTTCCATAATTTGTACACAATTTAACATTTTTAACCAAAGTATGAACATTAGAAGTAGTATAATCGAAAGAAGATGCATTATAAGTCATTCTATGTGGAGGACAATAAGATTCTAAATTTCCATTAAAAGCATGAGAATCATTAAAACCAAGATCTTTAAAATTTACATTACAAGTTGGTAAAATAGGTTCAAAAATACCATCTTTGTACATACCATGTACACCACCTGAATAACCCATAGAGTGCATGATTTAGAAACTAGTGTTGGTAGAACGAGTGTGAACATGAGGTTTATTTTGTTTATAAACACAAGGAGATTTGTCATTTTTATAACTATTATCACTAGTAAAAGATACAAATTTATCATTTAGAGCATCAATAGAGTTTTGTATAGACTCCACATGAGTAATAAAAGAGTTTTACAAAGCAATAATACTATCATTTTGACATTTAATGTCCTATTTAAGTGAAATAATTTCATCATTTTTTAAATTTATTTGATGTGAGGCATGTTTAAATATTTAAAAATTTGTATGTTTGAACGCCATTTTAAAGTTTTTTTAAACCAATAATGCTCTATAACTTTCTTAAATAAAACTCAAAAAATGAACTTTACACAAAATTATCAATTAAATTATAAATATAAATACACAATAAAATATCACAAAGTTTCCTTAAAAAACATAAATAGATTTATTTTTGAATTTAATTATAATAGAGTTTAATTTATGTTCATTAAAGTTTAAACTTAAAAAAAAACTTGAAAAAAAAAAGCAATATCATCTAAGGATTGAAGTCTCTTTCAACTTGGTTTAAGATCAAAATAGAATATTGAGATTTAAAACCACATAAAACTCATTTTGTTTTGATTTATAGAGAACATTTCATATGAGACAAAAAAAAGAAAGTGGCATTTTGTTTTGAATTTTAATAAAAACTTTTAGAAAAAAAATCAATGCCACATAAATAAAAATGCCCTTTGTAGAATTGAAAGCATATAAAATATTTTATTGTTTTCTATGCATAACACAATGAGAAGATAATTCAATTTATTTAAAAAAAAATGAAAAGATAGATTATCTTTTGATTACTTTAAGGATGCATAGATAA
Organism: Torreya grandis; assembly: GCA_037957365.1. Lineage (NCBI taxonomy): Eukaryota > Viridiplantae > Streptophyta > Pinopsida > Cupressales > Taxaceae > Torreya > Torreya grandis. Next base: position 16,686 of record JARHVA010011288.1, on the reverse strand, counting down.
GTAAAGGAAAAAAATTAGAGGGAACTCTAACTAAAAACTAACCCAATAAAAACAAATGGAAGGTTTAAATGCAATCCAACCAAATGCTCAATGCTGCTTATATGGAAAATTAAAAAGGTAAGGTGATGATAATATTATAAAGGCTTAAGATTATTTCTTTTAAGGAAATATTTACCAACTACAACCAAGATTCAAAGCGCTAAATTGAATGATTAACTACTCTTAAAATAAGCATACCAAATAAAAATAAATTTCTCAAGACATGACATGTTAAATTTGAAATAATAGAAGAGTAAGGAAGTGGAATGTAATGCTGTAAAAATGTGTAGAGACACTACATAGTAAGGTGAAGCGAACCAAATGGATGTTAAGAAAAAAAGGTAGAGAGGAAAAATAGACTACGTAGGATATAGGGCAAGAGCCAAAGATTAATGATTGAGCAATAGATATATGTATTTAAAGAAACTAAAAAAATAAAAAATTCAACCAAAAGGTAATGCTAGGACTGTACAATGGAAAGACAAGGCAAAAAACTAGAGCTTGGAAAAAAATAAGATAGCGGAAAAAGTGAATACATCCAAAAATAGAATGGTTAATAGCAAAGACACTGAGATTTAAGATATCAAAGGAACTGCACAAAATATAATGCTTCAACTACAACTACATGGAGGCACCAACCACTATTCTATCACCAAAAACCTTCAGACTGTCCATAATAAAAAGAATCTAAGAAGAGGTATACGCTAAGATGAAAATGACATGAAAAGGAGAATAAGAATATTTTAAATAGAATATGAATCTAATCTAAAATAAGGAAACAAATAAAATAGACTAATATAATGCCAAAGGTCATCAAAGTTATGCCTTAAGACATAAAAAACTATAAAAAACTTTTTAAAAAATCCTTAGAACCCTCAAAAAAAAATATAGGTTAGAGGTGGAAAAATGGAGTGGATTTAAAAATAAATCTAAGATTCCTCTGATACCATATCAGAAGTATTGTCAATAATTAAAATTTGAAAGAAATAAAATGAATAAAATTACCTTTTAAAATAGAGCAAATCACAAATTCAAGATAAAATATTTGATAAGGGGGGAAACCATCGAATGATGAAAAACCCCCATAATTTAGTATTAAGAAGCTTGTAAAATGAACTCCAAGTGCAATATCATGTATAATATTAGGATAAGAATGACCTTAGGCCAAGAGAGCATCAATGATGTAAGAGAAAGACTTATAGAAACAAGAATAAATTGTGAGTTGAGAGTATTGAGGAATGAGAGAGGTGAGCTCTTAATATATAACTAATAGAGAAAAAGAGTTATATGCACAAGCTTAGGCATAGGTGACAAGTTACCCTAATTCTCTTACAAAGAGAGGGAAGTGTGTGTCATGTGGGGAAGGGAGAGTTACATGCAAGTAACTCTAAATATAACAAGTGGACTAGGGAAGTGAGTGACACCTCATAAAGGTAGGAATAAAATGCATTTACAAATATAATAAATGCACTCATAATTAAGACTTAGGATAATCCTATAAACCTATCTAAAATACCTAAAATAAGGTTAATTCTCAAACATTATTTCATTTCATGTTAATTTTATAACTTATTTTTAATCTAACATATGTTTCATAGCTTTCTTGTCACCCATTATTACTTTATTTTCCATTCTTTTCTAATATGG
>JARHVA010011288.1:0-5000 GCA_037957365.1 Torreya grandis | reverse complement strand
GAAATATTTGGTATACCTTATTGTGTGATTATTAAGATGTGAATAAGCCTTGTGATTTGTGAATAATCCTATAGTGAGGATGAGAATTAGTAAGCTATGGAAATATTAATGATTACATTTAGTTAAATGATCTATTAATCTACCGTGGGAATGTTTACAAAATGATAATTTTCCTTAATAAACACAAGTTATTGAATGAGACTATTTGAATAATGAATTTGCATGGTCATACATATGCTATTTGAATGGAGTAAATACATATGTTTATTTAATAGAATTATAGGATAACTAAAGGATAATTAAGCAGTATTAAGGTGTGTGACTCTTATGTTTGGCCACGGGATGGTGATCTTGTAGCATGATAAGTGACGTTATAGCATGAGGAGTAATGGATTTCCAAATTCCAATTGTATGGATAGGCATTAGGATGTTGACATGTACGATGCCATCTACCTTGAGCTCAGTTAATTGTACCTCATTTAATTAATAAACACAACTCCTTATTCATGGAGTTTCATCTCATTTATGTGGCCTTCATCTATTAATAAAATGAAAGTGTAATGTTTTCCTGAAGGACCTTGGATCATAATATGGTAATCTATGGGGTTAGGACATGGATTATTCATTGTTTGGTTCTTTCACAAGTGATTATAAATGATTTAACTTATGTCATGTTGGAATTAGAAGTGGTCTAGAGATCTCCACATGTTGATCTCACAATGTGATAAGACTTGTTAATCAAGTAGTGAGATGGACCCTTATGTTTGGTCATTTGGAACTTTGTACGTAAGTGTCACACTTCTAGCATATAAATTTTACTTATAAATCATTTGGATAATCATACATTCTTGGATGTGTTTAAATTCATCTTAGTTATTTATAATCCTATCCATCGAGATGTTGATTGTGGGGCATGTACAGTTACCAATGAGAGGCATTGCATTGCATTTGTTTTATACAATGAGAGATTTTGTTGTTTTGTTGTGTAATTTGATAGATATACTCAAAAAAAATTTGGGGTTGTTTCATCTGGTATCAGAGCATGTGCTTAAAGGTTTATGTTGAGCTTTGATACATTGCACTAATCTTGGCATTTGCATGGAAAGCTAGTTGAGATTTTGGGTGGTTGTGGATATCCTTGTAATAGATTGTGTTTGCATAATGTACTTAGGTGACTATAAATACACCTATCCTAGAGGTACATACCCTTAGAGGATTATTTGCCTAGCATGTATGTGTATACCTTATGATGGATAAATGTCACATGTATGTCTATGTTCTCTTGATAAGTCTGAATTGGAAACTTATACTTTAACATGTATACTGAACCATGGCTTGAGTTATATGCATGGTATAGACTATTATATGTCTTATTTGCTTAAAAGGGATATATTTTGACCATTATTAAGTCAATTAACCTCTTGGATGTACTAAATAGTAATTTAATTAGTGATTTGTTTATGCAAGCCTAAATTACTGAGAATTCCTATATTGTTGAATGTGTGTGAGTATATATATGAGAAAATCAGTAAATTTTTGTAGGAAATATTGTGGTGTGTAACTATGGCTTTGGTTGGGTCAACCCTTCCGTCATTGATTGTACTAGGGAAAACATCACTCGTAAGTCATTGACTTGTATGGGAAGGTCAATGGAAGATTGGTGATCAATGCTTCATCTTAGAATTGATGAAATTATGTTTAGTATCTATTTTGAACTTATATGGGTGAATCATCAGTAGATGTTTAAAACATCATGACCTCAAAAAGACCAAGGGTTGACCTGAAACTCAGAGAGTTGCGTAGGGTGAGGGTGTCAAATTTATTTTGATAAATTAGTGACGCTGGGATATCTATTTTGAAGGAGTTTGTTGAGTTATATTAAGATCTTGATCTTATCTATACCTTATCTCTTTGAGCTAGATACAGAAGAATGTGGCTTCACAACTCCAAAGGGTTGAAAATAAATGTGTGGGGATATTTGTTTCTTATTTAACATCTTTGGGTTATATTGATCATAGATGTGTTTACATTGGTGGTGGTTATTTCATCATAGATAGCTTGATTTTCATGAGATTATCATGATGCCCATGGAGATGTTTATTTGATTTTGACTGAGTTAGTCATCCATGAAGATGCTTAATTGAAATTTGGACTATGTTTTCATACCCATTGGATGTATATTATGATATAGATATGCCTTCATCCATGAGGATGTGTATTACGAGTTCAATTAAACTAGTTGATTGTGGAAATGGTAATTTCCATAGTAGTGCTATATCATTCACCCCTTGCCTTAGTTAAGTCCACCCTTTCCCAAAAAAGTTGTTGCATTAAAGTGAGAAATATTATTTAACCTATGACTTATTGGATAAAGTCAAAAGGAGTAATAGTGATGTACGCATGTTATTGTGATCATGAGATAATACCTTAGTAGCCATTAATAGTTTGCATGGTCAAGCTATCCAATGATGTTGAGGTATAATATCTTGGGAGGTATAGGGGGTGCGGCTTGAGCCTAGAGGGTGTAAAGGGTGAGTGTGGATAGATTTGTTGGTCAATTTAAAGATTTTTGAGGATATATTATTGCTATTAGTTAGCATAAACCATCTATCCATGACATATGAACATTGTTGGTAAATGTTTAGGAACTCATGGAGATAGACTTTAGGCTTTGTTGGAATACAACCTTTCTATAAGGAAGGTGATCATGATTTGAGATCCTTGGGACTTATTATTTGTACTATATGATATATTTGGAGTCATTTGGATGACATCTAGACATCGGATAACTCTATGGGAGTCATGGACCTTTGTACTTCATAGTTATGTGTATTGATTATTGTAATGTTAAAGTACCTTGGCATAATTGTTAGAACACCTAAGTCACGTATGTGTGGTCTCTTTCATGTGATTCCTCCTTGTAGGTAAAAATTTTATGTGTTGTGTAATTATTAATATTCATTGATCTTTCTAAATCATATAAATTTGTGTCTTTATTATATTTGTGCATATGATTGAACTTGTGGACTTTCATATACTTGTTTTGATATCAACCTTGTTTGAAATTTAAATTTCTTTGATTATGTCAAATCATGTAAATCTGTATCATTTACACCCTATGTGTGTGTAATAACCTTGTGATTTATCACTTCTCTTTTGATGTCAACATTGTTGTATGATAATTTTATATACATGGTCGTATGTTTTAAATGGTTGAACGTGTGAATGAGGATAAGTTACTTTTGTAAAGTGATCTACCCCTTTTGAAATCAATCGTGTGAACCTTAGTTTGATCTATTTTTTTAAAAAAATTGTATGAATATTTCATGTACATGTCTTGAAAAAAATTTGAACCGTGTTGTTAACATGTTTGGTAAATGGTGATATGTTCATACACCACTCACATGATGTTTTCCCTCTTGAAACCAACTTCTATTTGATTGAATTTGCAAAGGTATAATGATGTATTATGTTGTGTAATCCCACATTCACCACTCTAGCATTGAGTATTGGTGTAATTATAAGGTACAGGATAGATAAGCACTACATCCATAATGATATTGACTAGGTATGGTCCAAGAAATGGAGACTCTCGTACACTAAAAATCTACTTTTCCCCTTTGCACAAGTAGTCACCTAATTAATTCGGGGTGTGCACCATGTGTGCCACAAGTTAATTGTGGAATCTTAGTGCATAATGGTCACATTATGGATTTAGTGTTCTTTTAGGTGCTTCTTGGAAGTTTAAATTTTTTACCCTTGTGAAACGCTAATTGGTTCTACACACTTGGTAATTTATGCAAATCGTTAAGGTGGTACTTATTGAGATGTATGCATGTGTTGTCTTGTGGGTACAATCATGCTTTGCTTAAGGTATTGTTATTATTATACCTATTATAAATATTTTGGGATGACTATTTAGGTTTTATTTTGGAAGCATTATTGGAATGTATCATGATATTATGCTCGATTGGAGTAGAACTAAACCCTGATTAGGCAATGTTTAAAATCCTACATACCCACTTGACTCTTGTATAGAGTGATGAAAGTTGGGTGATGAACTTAGATGGTTATTTTTGGATGGTGGGATTGGTATCCATGGACCATCATGCAATCTCATGTATGTGTTGGAGAACATGTTGGAAGCCCTTGGATTGCATGTAATACCTTGTATGGCTCCTCCATGGTTTAGCGGGGTTGGTGTGGGATGTTACACTAACCTCTAAATAATTGATGATATATTCAAGTAACCATAAAAATATAGATTAATACCATTGTGATTTGTCATTCTATAACAAATGCTATCAACATTACACATGTGGCATAATATCTTAGTGGAAGATTTCCACTCTTGGTTTATACTCTAGTTGTAATTCCATGGGATTGGATGATTGTATGTTGTTGACCTCATATTATAGTTTTGTGTATGTTGACACAATTTGATTTGATTGAGTCAAGTTGCATATTCAAATAGTTAATTTAGTTTAGACATCACTTTTTATCTTGTGGTTCCTTAGATATATTTTCCTTCTTGGGAGTGTTATTAGTACACTTGCTAGGAATCTTATTAAGGTAAGTGTTAGCTCTGTGTTTTAGGACACTGTATGCTCGTGATGCTTGGTAACCACCTTCATAAATCGATATAATGGTTAACATCAGTGGTGCTCTATTAGAATTAAAAATTATTATCTTGGAATTAAGCTGATTGATGTAGGAATTTTAGGTTTGATTAACCTATTTAGCTTGTTTTTAGCAAATTTTAATGGGTTTAATGGCCTTTTTAAGGCATGAGAGTGGAAATGTCCAAAACAAGTTATGAGATTTGGTGGAATGTTCTATTGTGTTAGTGATGTTTAAGTGTTGTTTTTCCCTTTCAATATCATGAAGGATATGTGAATATGGGAGGGAGGTCATTAATTGGCCTAATACATTGGATCATATGGCTATCCTAATGATAGTAGATAGGAAACCAATAAGCTAGGTTGAGGTATTGGCCCTTA
>JARHVA010011287.1:15000-73050 GCA_037957365.1 Torreya grandis | reverse complement strand
ATCGTTAGTATTCTCTCCAAGTTTTTTTTTGGGCATTCTCTTCTTTATGTCCATACACTTCCTCTTCTAGGGTTATGATTTGGTCCATAGTCTCTTGCATAGTTATGAAATTTTTTTCTAACTTCACACCTTGCTCAACTACAAAGTAATTTGGATGAGCATGGGGTTAGATATTAAAATTACTCTCACCTCTTGGTCTATCACACATGATTTTTATTCATATATTGTATTGATGTCACTAATTAAGCCAGTGAAATCCATCTACTACTTAATTAGGTTCATGAATTCAAGATTCGATCAAATAAATAATAATAAAAAAAACTAATAGATCCATTCATCATATTTATCTTTAGCTAATATAAATTATATAAATATCACAAACATTCATGTAGTCCATCACATGAAGTGAATGAAATCTAAGTATCTAGTTTATTGAATAAAATAACTAGAATACAAAAACAATCCTCAATAACACACCATCAAATAATGAATATCAATATTGCCAGTTGATTTATCCATTAATCAAATTTTAATATTATTTATCCAAAAATAATATTATAATCCCTTGCTATTAAATTATTCATATTATGCATATAAAAATATCCAATCCACAACATACTAATATGTTCTGTATTCAACCTTATTAATACATTCTATGGTTTTTATTTAACATATATAATGCTTTCATACAACCAATATGTACAAGCATCCATTTTTTCATTGTTATAATAAATAAACATTTTATCATAGTTATATGTATAACAAATGTTTTTATGTAAATTCAAACATATTATTAAATTATGCATACTTCATTTATACAATATACCATAAAGTTGACATCCACTATCATTTGCATTATGGTATATTATATATCCAATATATACAGTCAAATTACATATGAAGTCCCCATAACCTTTTACAATAAACTAAGAAATTCATATTCCATGATAATTAACTATTCAAACTTCAATAAAATAAACTCCATTTAAACATGCAATAATTCATAGTTGATTACCCCAATAATTTGCACTTGTTCACCTCTACACCACTTCTTATTTTCCCTTCATAAAATGTCATAAGCTATCATTTGTTCCATGTGTGTGTATATTATTATCCCCCACTCCTTCTTTATTCACTTTTTACTCTTATATTGCTTCCATTATTCCATCATCAATGAATGATTAAACTCATTCCCATTTTGCATGCACAAATAACTAGCTAAATTTTAGTTCATCTCCATGAAAAAACATAGTAAACCCTAAAATTATCTCCCAACATTTCTTAACTAAATTCAACGATTGATTAGTGAACTAATAATTCTCAATGCTTCCTTTCAAAATCCTTAATTAACCATATTTTAATTCTTTATCAAATTTGTATGCTTATGTTTTAACCAAACCATCCTCAACCATATTGATACATAAGTAAAAAAATATTTATGCTATATTCCATGCATGACTAATCAACTAGTTTTGAACTAAGTATTTCCCATGCAATGACTAACACATAATTATTAATATATCTTTAGCAATGAAACAAGACTAGAGTTTACATTGAAATCTATTCACAATATAATTATAATGATTTATAAAATCATTATATTATTAACATTAATATATATATCATAAATATTAATACTTAAAAACAAATAGTAAAATAATTATAATCTCTTGAAAAACAATGGCATTTATCTTTCAAATTTATATATAATTATTATAATAATACTCTTATAACTCAAATAATAATTATATATTATGACATGATCATCTTAATGTTTTACTATAAAACCAAACATAACAAGGTAATGATATAAGTAATCATAACTAATTCACTCATTAAGCCAAAAAAGATGAGCTATGTAATATCACAAATCAATGAAATGACTCAAACAATCAACACACTCATAATCAATAACAGTCAAGATTTTAATAGAGAACATAATAACAATCATCAAAATAAAATTACCCAAAACATCTTATGCTAATCCATATCAAACTATTATGAAACATGTATAATAAGTGATGTGTGTAAGGGTTTTTGAATTCATTCTCTATCAACCACCAATGTCTCCATCTAACCACCCTCTCTGATGATACTCTCCCTCCATCACGATATGAGAGAAGAATATATCCTATATCCACCTCATTATAATGAAGGTAATTATCCCACAAAATCATTATATCCATAAAAATAAAGTTTTATAATAATCACACATGATCATAAAGTACAAAATATAAAAGTACCAATAACTCATAGCATCTAATCAAGTAATTTATGCAACACAAATTATCCCATAATCAACATATGTCCTTACGCTTAATCAAATAATAGTTAATCAAATAATCAACCATAATAATCCATATATTAAACAAGTTATTTATCTTGGAGAGAAATCAAGATGTGACATAAGCATTACTAGATTCTTTCCCTTCTCTAGAAAAAACTCTTTTAAAATTAATTCCTTTTTATTAGAAATATGAAGCAACTCAAACATTGTTATATTGGATTTATTTTTATTAAGATATTTGACTATATCATATCTAAGTTTGGCCTTCTCTAGTTGCTTATTATCTAGAGTATATGCAGTAGGATGTTTTTATGGATAAGAAGTTGGAGGCCCTTTGGGTGGAGGATTATTATTACATAAATTCACATCAAGTGGAACTTGAGCGTTATCTAGGGGAGTATATATGGTTAATAGGTTGGTCAAATTACTCTTCAATTGGTAATTTTTGTCTCTCTAAAACTATCTAAAATCATATACCTCCTCTAACCTATCCACGAGCTCATTCTCATCTTTAAATGAAAATTCTTAAGTGTCTAATAGAAAGAACATGTTTGGGTTCCCTCCTTCCTGGTTCTAATTATCATCAAGAGTAGGAATTATATTCATATCATCCACCTCCTCTTGGAAGATGTTAAACGTAGATATGAATTTTTCATAATTATTTTTTACATGGTTTATGGTATTGTGCAATCTACACCAAGTGTTTAAGTCTAGGTGTGTGAAATTTATAAAATGGGGGGGGGGGGGGTGTTGTTGTTATGGTTTCCACCATCCAAAAGATTGGGCACATTTTTATTATTAGGTTGAGAATTCCATTATCTATTGGGTCTCTAAAAATTACAATTCTACCCTAAAACTAGTTATTAGTAGTTTTATTGGAGTTATTAGGTCCTTGCCTACACATGTTGGTCACATTATTAAATAGCTTCTAGATCCATTGTTTCAAATTGTTCACTTCAAGATCTATTCTAGCTTTGGGTCAGTTGGCCAGTTGAGGTTGTAGGATAATCTTAAGTGCATGGGTATTATCATTGATATCATGATCTTAGGGATTCAAGTAGGATGGAAGTTCCTACTAAACAATACTAGACATGGTATACCCACTAGTGGTAATAGCGTTATAATATGTTATTAGGATAAATTGTTGGTTGTTTAATTGGGGAACCACATGAATGGGAGGCATGTAAGGTTATACCATTAGGATGATAGTTTTTAAGAGTCATATTATAAACTATATTGGGACTTACATTCAAGGATATTGTGATGGGATTAATTAGTGGAGTATATTACTATAGGGCTTGGTTAATCATTGGTATTTGGTTATACACAACTAGCTAATCCAGTGAGGGTAAAAGGCCAACCCCATAGCCTTGTGATATTATTTTTTTCTCAATGTTGATAGCTTTGTTATAGTCCAAATATAATGATGTTAAGGCTATTATAATCCTCCTAAAAAACATATAGGTCATCAAATTTAGAGCTCTAAGGCATGTCTATATAGTAGTTGATTTGACCTAGGTGTAAGGGTCCTTAAAATGTTGGTACAAATTATGGAATTGAGCATTTCACATACTCATGGGATAATTATGTTCCCTCTTGATAGTTTTAAATTGATGATTTAAGACTATGAGGTTAATAGGAACTATAAAATGGTATACAAACATAGATTCTAACTTGGCTAGGTAGTAATAGACCTAGTGGGTAATATGATATACCAAACACATACTACTTCTCCTAAGGAGTAGGGAAAAAATATACAAGAAACATCCTCATGTTAGACTTGGGTTGTAATTATATAATATTTAAAGGATTTAATATGTTCCTCTATATTTTGTACACCTCCCATTATGAACTTGGGATAGAACATGTCTAGATTTTTGTGTAAATCATGAGCTATTCCATGGATAGCTACAATAAAAAATCCTCCTAGTCCAAGATAGGCCATGTTGGCCATAAATAAAGGACAGGGGATAAAAATGGGTCAACCAAATGCATATACATAATAGTTAAATGATTACCAATTGGTTGGACAAGCTTGACTTTCCCTTTCCCTTTGTTAACTCTTGGTTTTGGTATTTTATAATCAGGGAAATCCAAGAGATTTACATTATCCCTATTAGATTTTTATTAGGTTTTAATTATTATAAATTATATCTGAAGATAAGATTTATCTTAGTGAGATATATGGGTTCTTAAATGCCTTAGCTCATGTTTTCAACTAATGAATTCAAATCATAGTTTAGGTCCTCCTTTTAGCACTATAATATGTTAATAAAAGTTTTGACATGTAACCAATAATTAGGATAAGAGGTTATTAATCCCTATCCTCTTCTTAAAGGAGGGAGGTCCCAAAAATTAAATACCTATTTAATGTCTAAATGTATTAGGTATTGGTATGTTGGCCTTCACCTAGTTGGCTAATGTAAATTATTCCATGTTAGGGACCTATTTTAACAATTTGAATCAAAATAATTAACTCTAACTAATGTATTCAATGATTGTCAAGATTTTAGGATTTAATTCCTTTCACAAGCTAAGTTGTCTCATGAGTTTATCATGTTTAATAATACAACAATGTAACAACAATGATAAACTTCTGAGATAGAATGATAAAAGCAACCAAGATATATAGTTAAATTCAAATTTTTATATCCCTAGATTAAACAAGTTTTAAATAAAAATCAAAAGATTAGAGTTTAGAGAGGTAAAAATTCTTGTTATAAACACAAGTGAACTATGAGATATCTAAATAAATAAATCCCCATTTAAACCTATCTCTAGTTGATCCAAGCTTAGCACAACTCTAACTAAAAATGGTGCAAGAGTCTGGGAGAGAGAGAGAGAGAGATTGACTGTAAGAAATAAGGGCATCAATACTATAAAAATGAATAGATAATGACCACTTAGACTTAACAATATTATAATTATCAAAATTTTCCTTTTGATTAACAATCCTAAGAAACTCATACAATCATCAAATACTTATAAAATAATTATTTAACTATAATATAAAATTATAAAGGGAAGAAATTATCCTAAGAAAGCAAGAAAATGTTTGGTTATATCTAGATCCTTTCATAATCCACATAGAGCCAACCCTTATTATGGCATAAGAGATGATCTTAAATAATCAAATGGTCTTGAGGAGTTCAAATTAAAATTCACCCACTCATGGGGTAAGTGATAGTAATCATCAATGTGGCATGCCCACCTCGCATTCCATTAGGGGTGAATCCCACTCTACTTCATCATGAGAATATCAAGTACCATGCTAGATCAAATTAAGAATGAATGCTTATGAGGCAATGCAGTTGATATCATATTAGGATAGTCAATTGTAATGTCCTATATAGTTAGATCCATGCCTCTTGAAGGCATATATTATACCCTTTATGCTTCAAGCTTAATCTTGATGTATAGTAAATACTAAAAATTCCCATCTCATTCATGACTCACTTGGACTATGATTTGATTCTAAAAATCAAATTTTATACATAGTCAATTATTGATATTTGATGGTTTTCATGGCTAAATGGGCCATCAAATTTAGACTCATGCCTTACTAGTTATGTAGAAAATGTGTAATTTTATCTGATAGGCTATTACCATGTGACTTATCATGGATATTTTTCTTATTGGATGTGGCTTCAAATTCACTTGTTGGCTATTATTTTTATTGTGAGGAATTACTTCACCATATGTCATGATCTTACTCACTCATTGACCTCACATACTTATCTAATTGAATGGACCCATTGTAGGGATATGGAGTATTAGGATTTCACCTTGCCATAACATCTCTCTCATCTACTTTCCTAGGGATCTAACATAATTTCTAGTCTATGCAAATATGTTTGAGAAAGTGGGGTAGTAGGATTACACCATGTGGCATCATCATACGCACTCACTCATCCATAGGTTTTGCACTTTGTATGAACATCTTTGGAATAGTAGAGAAACGATATGATTCAATGTGGTGTCGTCTCACTAACCCACTAGCCTAAAGTCATTGAATTGGTATAAACAGTTTTGGAATAATGTAAAATTTTGAATATGCCACATGGAATTATCTTGTTGACCCATAATCATAGAATGTCACTGACATCATTTCCCCAATGGGAAACATTAATTAAAATTGACTAAGTATTTAAAAGACTTTTGAATAGACTTGATACCATAGGGAGATGGACACATGGCACTAATAAACATTCAAAGATAGATGGTTAAGTCTTTTGAAGAAGCATAAATGGTACCATGTGGTTATGGGTAGATTTTATGAAATGGGTCAAGTACCCAAAATCATACATAGGCAAAGAGTACCATCCTTATTCTTGACAAAGATAACTAGAGCACACCATGGTGACACACTTAGTCAAATCAAAACTTTCAAAAATAACTCCTAAAGTTTGTGCCTTTAACTCAACTAGTTTAGTGGTTGTCATCATGTATCACACCTTAGACTATAATTTTAATCTAGGTATGATATTAATTAAGAAATTAAACTTGTGCGTAGGTGAAAATCGTGGTAACTCTTCGAGAAACACATCATGAAATTTTATAAGGAAAGGATAATCTTTGATAGATGGTTCCTTAGGTTATTCCATCTCATTTATCTTAATGATAAATTCATGAAATCCCTTATTTTGAGCTTTTTTGAGATAAATTGTATAAATCTACCTTATTTTCAACTCCCTTCTATTTCCCTAAAGTTATGCCTAATTTTTAAAATCATATTGACACTCAACCTTCTTCAAAAAACATTCAACCTTGGTTTTATGCTTTGCAAGGCAATTGACTCCTAGGATCACATCATATGATCCCAATGGTGTTGCATAAATATTAACTACCATAGTAAACTCATTCAATCTAATATATGATTTGACTAGACACTTGTCAACCTTTACCTTTGACTCGTTTTTATATTGTACTGACCATGCATTCACCATTATTTAAGACTCTCTAGTCAATTTTATAAGCACTTTAGGAGCAATGAAATATTTTTTAGCTCCCATATCAATTAAAATAAAAGCTAGATGATCAAATAAAATACCTGATAATTTTATGGGAAAACATTTATTCTCAACTTGTCAATTGTCAATGCCTACATAAATCTACTACTAAAATGTACCTTGTTGAGAAGTTGAACCTTTGTCCTTTGATTTATCTTGATATTCTTGATTAAAGTGGTCACATCCAAAAATGAAGCAACCTCCAATTTGTCATTTCTTCTCAATCTATTAATTTCCCTTAAAACCACCTCTGAAACCATTACCAAGTCTCCCATTCCTTAAACCACTTTTGAACTTAGCATTATAATTCTTGAACTAACCCTTGGTATCTCTACTCTATTTCTAGTTATTTTTATTTAAAGTTGGTTTAGAAATTCCATATTTATATTTAAACTTATCTCTAACTTTAGTAGGAGACTTCAATTTCTATTATTTATTAACCAATTTTTCAAACACCTGATCCATGGTGGATGGACCATACACATCTAATTCATTACCTATTTAGGGTTTTAATCTCATGATGAATTTCCTAATCCTGAACCTCTCATTTGCTTGATATTGAGGTACATACTTAAGAAGTTTGGTGAATTACTCCAAATATTCATTAACTAAAAAATCCCATTGATTAAGATTCTATAAATCCATAATATTTTGGTCAAAGAACAACTATGGAAGCCATCATGAGTCAAACAATGTCACAAACTATTCCCAAGTGGTGGTAGTTGAGTCGAGGTTCATCTTGATCTTCTTATTTTCCCACCAATTTATTTCTTTACAAATAACTTGATAAGATACCTAGACTACTTTAGTGACTTTTGATAATTCCAAATCTTGAAATACTTCTCCATTTATATTATCCATGCTTCAAGTCCATCCCCCAATATAATTGCATTGAACTTGGGTAGATTCACCTTTTTCATGTTGCATACTAACTCTGTAGCTACTAGAGCTCTAGCATCTTATGAAACCTCCTCATGCTTCTCCTCTTGAAGATTTTATTGATCGTTAGTATTCTCTCCAAGTTTTTTTTGGGCATTCTCTTCTTTATGTCCATACACTTCCTCTTCTAGGGTTATGATTTGGTCCATAGTCTCTTGCATAGTTATGAAATTTTTTTCTAACTTCACACCTTGCTCAACTACAAAGTAATTTGGATGAGCATGGGGTTAGATATTAAAATTACTCTCACCTCTTGGTCTATCACACATGATTTTTATTCATATATTGTATTGATGTCACTAATTAAGCCAGTGAAATCCATCTACTACTTAATTAGGTTCATGAATTCAAGATTCGATCAAATAAATAATAATAAAAAAACTAATAGATCCATTCATCATATTTATCTTTAGCTAATATAAATTTATATAAATATCACAAACATTCATGTAGTCCATCACATGAAGTGAATGAAATCTAAGTATCTAGTTTATTGAATAAAATAACTAGAATACAAAAACAATCCTCAATAACACACCATCAAATAATGAATATCAATATTGCCAGTTGATTTATCCATTAATCAAATTTTAATATTATTTATCCAAAAAATAATATTATAATCCCTTGCTATTAAATTATTCATATTATGCATATAAAAATATCCAATCCACAACATACTAATATGTTCTGTATTCAACCTTATTAATACATTCTATGGTTTTTATTTAACATATATAATGCTTTCATACAACCAATATGTACAAGCATCCATTTTTTCATTGTTATAATAAATAAACATTTTATCATAGTTATATGTATAACAAATGTTTTTATGTAAATTCAAACATATTATTAAATTATGCATACTTCATTTATACAATATACCATAAAGTTGACATCCACTATCATTTGCATTATGGTATATTATATATCCAATATATACAGTCAAATTACATATGAAGTCCCCATAACCTTTTACAATAAACTAAGAAATTCATATTCCATGATAATTAACTATTCAAACTTCAATAAAATAAACTCCATTTAAACATGCAATAATTCATAGTTGATTACCCCAATAATTTGCACTTGTTCACCTCTACACCACTTCTTATTTTCCCTTCATAAAATGTCATAAGCTATCATTTGTTCCATGTGTGTGTATATTATTATCCCCCACTCCTTCTTTATTCACTTTTTACCTCTTATATTTCTTCCATTATTCCATCATCAATGAATGATTAAACTCATTCCCATTTTGCATGCACAAATAACTAGCTAAATTTTAGTTCATCTCCATGAAAAAACATAGTAAACCCTAAAATTATCTCCCAACATTTCTTAACTAAATTCAACGATTGATTAGTGAACTAATAATTCTCAATGCTTCCTTTCAAAATCCTTAATTAACCATATTTTAATTCTTTATCAAATTTGTATGCTTATGTTTTAACCAAACCATCCTCAACCATATTGATACATAAGTAAAAAAATATTTATGCTATATTCCATGCATGACTAATCAACTAGTTTTGAACTAAGTATTTCCCATGCAATGACTAACACATAATTATTAATATATCTTTAGCAATGAAACAAGACTAGAGTTTACATTGAAATCTATTCACAATATAATTATAATGATTTATAAAATCATTATATTATTAACATTAATATATATATCATAAATATTAATACTTAAAACAAATAGTAAAATAATTATAATCTCTTGAAAAACAATGGCATTTATCTTTCAAATTTATATATAATTATTATAATAATACTCTTATAACTCAAATAATAATTATATATTATGACATGATCATCTTAATGTTTTACTATAAAACCAAACATAACAAGGTAATGATATAAGTAATCATAACTAATTCACTCATTAAGCCAAAAAAGATGAGCTATGTAATATCACAAATCAATGAAATGACTCAAACAATCAACACACTCATAATCAATAACAGTCAAGATTTTAATAGAGAACATAATAACAATCATCAAAATAAAATTACCCAAAACATCTTATGCTAATCCATATCAAACTATTATGAAACATGTATAATAAGTGATGTGTGTAAGGGTTTTTGAATTCATTCTCTATCAACCACCAATGTCTCCATCTAACCACCCTCTCTGATGATACTCTCCCTCCATCACGATATGAGAGAAGAATATATCCTATATCCACCTCATTATAATGAAGGTAATTATCCCACAAAATCATTATATCCATAAAAATAAAGTTTTATAATAATCACACATGATCATAAAGTACAAAATATAAAAGTACCAATAACTCATAGCATCTAATCAAGTAATTTATGCAACACAAATTATCCCATAATCAACATATGTCCTTACGCTTAATCAAATAATAGTTAATCAAATAATCAACCATAATAATCCATATATTAAACAAGTTATTTATCTTGGAGAGAAATCAAGATGTGACATAAGCATTACTAGATTCTTTCCCTTCTCTAGAAAAAACTCTTTTAAAATTAATTCCTTTTTATTAGAAATATGAAGCAACTCAAACATTGTTATATTGGATTTATTTTTATTAAGATATTTGACTATATCATATCTAAGTTTGGCCTTCTCTAGTTGCTTATTATCTAGAGTATATGCAGTAGGATGTTTTTATGGATAAGAAGTTGGAGGCCCTTTGGGTGGAGGATTATTATTACATAAATTCACATCAAGTGGAACTTGAGCGTTATCTAGGGGAGTATATATGGTTAATAGGTTGGTCAAATTACTCTTCAATTGGTAATTTTTGTCTCTCTAAAACTATCTAAAATCATATACCTCCTCTAACCTATCCACGAGCTCATTCTCATCTTTAAATGAAAATTCTTAAGTGTCTAATAGAAAGAACATGTTTGGGTTCCCTCCTTCCTGGTTCTAATTATCATCAAGAGTAGGAATTATATTCATATCATCCACCTCCTCTTGGAAGATGTTAAACGTAGATATGAATTTTTCATAATTATTTTTTACATGGTTTATGGTATTGTGCAATCTACACCAAGTGTTTAAGTCTAGGTGTGTGAAATTTATAAAATGGGGGGGGGGGGGGGTGTTGTTGTTATGGTTTCCACCATCCAAAAGATTGGGCACATTTTTATTATTAGGTTGAGAATTCCATTATCTATTGGGTCTCTAAAAATTACAATTCTACCCTAAAACTAGTTATTAGTAGTTTTATTGGAGTTATTAGGTCCTTGCCTACACATGTTGGTCACATTATTAAATAGCTTCTAGATCCATTGTTTCAAATTGTTCACTTCAAGATCTATTCTAGCTTTGGGTCAGTTGGCCAGTTGAGGTTGTAGGATAATCTTAAGTGCATGGGTATTATCATTGATATCATGATCTTAGGGATTCAAGTAGGATGGAAGTTCCTACTAAACAATACTAGACATGGTATACCCACTAGTGGTAATAGCGTTATAATATGTTATTAGGATAAATTGTTGGTTGTTTAATTGGGGAACCACATGAATGGGAGGCATGTAAGGTATACCATTAGGATGATAGTTTTTAAGAGTCATATTATAAACTATATTGGGACTTACATTCAAGGATATTGTGATGGGATTAATTAGTGGAGTATATTACTATAGGGCTTGGTTAATCATTGGTATTTGGTTATACACAACTAGCTAATCCAGTGAGGGTAAAAGGCCAACCCCATAGCCTTGTGATATTATTTTTTTCTCAATGTTGATAGCTTTGTTATAGTCCAAATATAATGATGTTAAGGCTATTATAATCCTCCTAAAAAACATATAGGTCATCAAATTTAGAGCTCTAAGGCATGTCTATATAGTAGTTGATTTGACCTAGGTGTAAGGGTCCTTAAAATGTTGGTACAAATTATGGAATTGAGCATTTCACATACTCATGGGATAATTATGTTCCCTCTTGATAGTTTTAAATTGATGATTTAAGACTATGAGGTTAATAGGAACTATAAAATGGTATACAAACATAGATTCTAACTTGGCTAGGTAGTAATAGACCTAGTGGGTAATATGATATACCAAACACATACTACTTCTCCTAAGGAGTAGGGAAAAAATATACAAGAAACATCCTCATGTTAGACTTGGGTTGTAATTATATAATATTTAAAGGATTTAATATGTTCCTCTATATTTTGTACACCTCCCATTATGAACTTGGGATAGAACATGTCTAGATTTTTGTGTAAATCATGAGCTATTCCATGGATAGCTACAATAAAAAATCCTCCTAGTCCAAGATAGGCCATGTTGGCCATAAATAAAGGACAGGGGATAAAAATGGGTCAACCAAATGCATATACATAATAGTTAAATGATTACCAATTGGTTGGACAAGCTTGACTTTCCCTTTCCCTTTGTTAACTCTTGGTTTTGGTATTTTATAATCAGGGAAATCCAAGAGATTTACATTATCCCTATTAGATTTTTATTAGGTTTTAATTATTATAAATTATATCTGAAGATAAGATTTATCTTAGTGAGATATATGGGTTCTTAAATGCCTTAGCTCATGTTTTCAACTAATGAATTCAAATCATAGTTTAGGTCCTCCTTTTAGCACTATAATATGTTAATAAAAGTTTTGACATGTAACCAATAATTAGGATAAGAGGTTATTAATCCCTATCCTCTTCTTAAAGGAGGGAGGTCCCAAAAATTAAATACCTATTTAATGTCTAAATGTATTAGGTATTGGTATGTTGGCCTTCACCTAGTTGGCTAATGTAAATTATTCCATGTTAGGGACCTATTTTAACAATTTGAATCAAAATAATTAACTCTAACTAATGTATTCAATGATTGTCAAGATTTTAGGATTTAATTCCTTTCACAAGCTAAGTTGTCTCATGAGTTTATCATGTTTAATAATACAACAATGTAACAACAATGATAAACTTCTGAGATAGAATGATAAAAGCAACCAAGATATATAGTTAAATTCAAATTTTTATATCCCTAGATTAAACAAGTTTTAAATAAAAATCAAAAGATTAGAGTTAGAGAGGTAAAAATTCTTGTTATAAACACAAGTGAACTATGAGATATCTAAATAAATAAATCCCCATTTAAACCTATCTCTAGTTGATCCAAGCTTAGCACAACTCTAACTAAAAATGGTGCAAGAGTCTGGGAGAGAGAGAGAGAGAGATTGACTGTAAGAAATAAGGGCATCAATACTATAAAAATGAATAGATAATGACCACTTAGACTTAACAATATTATAATTATCAAAATTTTCCTTTTGATTAACAATCCTAAGAAACTCATACAATCATCAAATACTTATAAAATAATTATTTAACTATAATATAAAATTATAAAGGGAAGAAATTATCCTAAGAAAGCAAGAAAATGTTTGGTTATATCTAGATCCTTTCATAATCCACATAGAGCCAACCCTTATTATGGCATAAGAGATGATCTTAAATAATCAAATGGTCTTGAGGAGTTCAAATTAAAATTCACCCACTCATGGGGTAAGTGATAGTAATCATCAATGTGGCATGCCCACTCGCATTCCATTAGGGGTGAATCCCACTCTACTTCATCATGAGAATATCAAGTACCATGCTAGATCAAATTAAGAATGAATGCTTATGAGGCAATGCAGTTGATATCATATTAGGATAGTCAATTGTAATGTCCTATATAGTTAGATCCATGCCTCTTGAAGGCATATATTATACCCTTTATGCTTCAAGCTTAATCTTGATGTATAGTAAATACTAAAAATTCCCATCTCATTCATGACTCACTTGGACTATGATTTGATTCTAAAAATCAAATTTTATACATAGTCAATTATTGATATTTGATGGTTTTCATGGCTAAATGGGCCATCAAATTTAGACTCATGCCTTACTAGTTATGTAGAAAATGTGTAATTTTATCTGATAGGCTATTACCATGTGACTTATCATGGATATTTTTCTTATTGGATGTGGCTTCAAATTCACTTGTTGGCTATTATTTTTATTGTGAGGAATTACTTCACCATATGTCATGATCTTACTCACTCATTGACCTCACATACTTATCTAATTGAATGGACCCATTGTAGGGATATGGAGTATTAGGATTTCACCTTGCCATAACATCTCTCTCATCTACTTTCCTAGGGATCTAACATAATTTCTAGTCTATGCAAATATGTTTGAGAAAGTGGGGTAGTAGGATTACACCATGTGGCATCATCATACGCACTCACTCATCCATAGGTTTTGCACTTTGTATGAACATCTTTGGAATAGTAGAGAAACGATATGATTCAATGTGGTGTCGTCTCACTAACCCACTAGCCTAAAGTCATTGAATTGGTATAAACAGTTTTGGAATAATGTAAAATTTTGAATATGCCACATGGAATTATCTTGTTGACCCATAATCATAGAATGTCACTGACATCATTTCCCCATTGGGAAACATTAATTAAAATTGACTAAGTATTTAAAAGACTTTTGAATAGACTTGATACCATAGGGAGATGGACACATGGCACTAATAAACATTCAAAGATAGATGGTTAAGTCTTTTGAAGAAGCATAAATGGTACCATGTGGTTATGGGTAGATTTTATGAAATGGGTCAAGTACCCAAAATCATACATAGGCAAAGAGTACCATCCTTATTCTTGACAAAGATAACTAGAGCACACCATGGTGACACACTTAGTCAAATCAAAACTTTCAAAAATAACTCCTAAAGTTGTGCCTTTAACTCAACTAGTTTAGTGGTTGTCATCATGTATCACACCTTAGACTATAATTTTAATCTAGGTATGATATTAATTAAGAAATTAAACTTGTGCGTAGGTGAAAATCGTGGTAACTCTTCGAGAAACACATCATGAAATTTTATAAGGAAAGGATAATCTTTGATAGATGGTTCCTTAGGTTATTCCATCTCATTTATCTTAATGATAAATTCATGAAATCCCTTATTTTGAGCTTTTTTGAGATAAATTGTATAAATCTACCTTATTTTCAACTCCCTTCTATTTCCCTAAAGTTATGCCTAATTTTTAAAATCATATTGACACTCAACCTTCTTCAAAAAACATTCAACCTTGGTTTTATGCTTTGCAAGGCAATTGACTCCTAGGATCACATCATATGATCCCAATGGTGTTGCATAAATATTAACTACCATAGTAAACTCATTCAATCTAATATATGATTTGACTAGACACTTGTCAACCTTTACCTTTGACTCATTTTTATATTGTACTGACCATGCATTCACCATTATTTAAGACTCTCTAGTCAATTTTATAAGCACTTTAGGAGCAATGAAATATTTTTTAGCTCCCATATCAATTAAAATAAAAGCTAGATGATCAAATAAAATACCTGATAATTTTATGGGAAAACATTTATTCTCAACTTGTCAATTGTCAATGCCTACATAAATCTACTACTAAAATGTACCTTGTTGAGAAGTTGAACCTTTGTCCTTTGATTTATCTTGATATTCTTGATTAAAGTGGTCACATCCAAAAATGAAGCAACCTCCAATTTGTCATTTCTTCTCAATCTATTAATTTCCCTTAAAACCACCTCTGAAACCATTACCAAGTCTCCCATTCCTTAAACCACTTTTGAACTTAGCATTATAATTCTTGAACTAACCCTTGGTATCTCTACTCTATTTCTAGTTATTTTTATTTAAAGTTGGTTTAGAAATTCCATATTTATATTTAAACTTATCTCTAACTTTAGTAGGAGACTTCAATTTCTATTATTTATTAACCAATTTTTCAAACACCTGATCCATGGTGGATGGACCATACACATCTAATTCATTACCTATTTAGGGTTTTAATCTCATGATGAATTTCCTAATCCTGAACCTCTCATTTGCTTGATATTGAGGTACATACTTAAGAAGTTTGGTGAATTACTCCAAATATTCATTAACTAAAAAATCCCATTGATTAAGATTCTATAAATCCATAATATTTTGGTCAAAGAACAACTATGGAAGCCATCATGAGTCAAACAATGTCACAAACTATTCCCAAGTGGTGGTAGTTGAGTCGAGGTTCATCTTGATCTTCTTATTTTCCCACCAATTTATTTCTTTACAAATAACTTGATAAGATACCTAGACTACTTTAGTGACTTTTGATAATTCCAAATCTTGAAATACTTCTCCATTTATATTATCCATGCTTCAAGTCCATCCCCCAATATAATTGCATTGAACTTGGGTAGATTCACCTTTTTCATGTTGCATACTAACTCTGTAGCTACTAGAGCTCTAGCATCTTATGAAACCTCCTCATGCTTCTCCTCTTGAAGATTTTATTGATCGTTAGTATTCTCTCCAAGTTTTTTTTGGGCATTCTCTTCTTTATGTCCATACACTTCCTCTTCTAGGGTTATGATTTGGTCCATAGTCTCTTGCATAGTTATGAAATTTTTTTCTAACTTCACACCTTGCTCAACTACAAAGTAATTTGGATGAGCATGGGGTTAGATATTAAAATTACTCTCACCTCTTGGTCTATCACACATGATTTTTATTCATATATTGTATTGATGTCACTAATTAAGCCAGTGAAATCCATCTACTACTTAATTAGGTTCATGAATTCAAGATTCGATCAAATAAATAATAATAAAAAAACTAATAGATCCATTCATCATATTTATCTTTAGCTAATATAAATTTATATAAATATCACAAACATTCATGTAGTCCATCACATGAAGTGAATGAAATCTAAGTATCTAGTTTATTGAATAAAATAACTAGAATACAAAAACAATCCTCAATAACACACCATCAAATAATGAATATCAATATTGCCAGTTGATTTATCCATTAATCAAATTTTAATATTATTTATCCAAAAAATAATATTATAATCCCTTGCTATTAAATTATTCATATTATGCATATAAAAATATCCAATCCACAACATACTAATATGTTCTGTATTCAACCTTATTAATACATTCTATGGTTTTTATTTAACATATATAATGCTTTCATACAACCAATATGTACAAGCATCCATTTTTTCATTGTTATAATAAATAAACATTTTATCATAGTTATATGTATAACAAATGTTTTTATGTAAATTCAAACATATTATTAAATTATGCATACTTCATTTATAAAATATACCATAAAGTTGACATCCACTATCATTTGCATTATGGTATATTATATATCCAATATATACAGTCAAATTACATATGAAGTCCCCATAACCTTTTACAATAAACTAAGAAATTCATATTCCATGATAATTAACTATTCAAACTTCAATAAAATAAACTCCATTTAAACATGCAATAATTCATAGTTGATTACCCCAATAATTTGCACTTGTTCACCTCTACACCACTTCTTATTTTCCCTTCATAAAATGTCATAAGCTATCATTTGTTCCATGTGTGTGTATATTATTATCCCCCACTCCTTCTTTATTCACTTTTTACCTCTTATATTTCTTCCATTATTCCATCATCAATGAATGATTAAACTCATTCCCATTTTGCATGCACAAATAACTAGCTAAATTTTAGTTCATCTCCATGAAAAAACATAGTAAACCCTAAAATTATCTCCCAACATTTCTTAACTAAATTCAACGATTGATTAGTGAACTAATAATTCTCAATGCTTCCTTTCAAAATCCTTAATTAACCATATTTTAATTCTTTATCAAATTTGTATGCTTATGTTTTAACCAAACCATCCTCAACCATATTGATACATAAGTAAAAAAATATTTATGCTATATTCCATGCATGACTAATCAACTAGTTTTGAACTAAGTATTTCCCATGCAATGACTAACACATAATTATTAATATATCTTTAGCAATGAAACAAGACTAGAGTTTACATTGAAATCTATTCACAATATAATTATAATGATTTATAAAATCATTATATTATTAACATTAATATATATATCATAAATATTAATACTTAAAACAAATAGTAAAATAATTATAATCTCTTGAAAAACAATGGCATTTATCTTTCAAATTTATATATAATTATTATAATAATACTCTTATAACTCAAATAATAATTATATATTATGACATGATCATCTTAATGTTTTACTATAAAACCAAACATAACAAGGTAATGATATAAGTAATCATAACTAATTCACTCATTAAGCCAAAAAAGATGAGCTATGTAATATCACAAATCAATGAAATGACTCAAACAATCAACACACTCATAATCAATAACAGTCAAGATTTTAATAGAGAACATAATAACAATCATCAAAATAAAATTACCCAAAACATCTTATGCTAATCCATATCAAACTATTATGAAACATGTATAATAAGTGATGTGTGTAAGGGTTTTTGAATTCATTCTCTATCAACCACCAATGTCTCCATCTAACCACCCTCTCTGATGATACTCTCCCTCCATCACGATATGAGAGAAGAATATATCCTATATCCACCTCATTATAATGAAGGTAATTATCCCACAAAATCATTATATCCATAAAAATAAAGTTTTATAATAATCACACATGATCATAAAGTACAAAATATAAAAGTACCAATAACTCATAGCATCTAATCAAGTAATTTATGCAACACAAATTATCCCATAATCAACATATGTCCTTACGCTTAATCAAATAATAGTTAATCAAATAATCAACCATAATAATCCATATATTAAACAAGTTATTTATCTTGGAGAGAAATCAAGATGTGACATAAGCATTACTAGATTCTTTCCCTTTACTAGAAAAAACTCTTTTAAAATTAATTCCTTTTTATTAGAAATATGAAGCAACTCAAACATTGTTATATTGGATTTATTTTTATTAAGATATTTGACTATATCATATCTAAGTTTGGCCTTCTCTAGTTGCTTATTATCTAGAGTATATGCAGTAGGATGTTTTTGTGGATAAGAAGTTGGAGGCCCTTTGGGTGGAGGATTATTATGACATAAATTCACATCAAGTGGAACTTGAGCGTTATCTAGGGGAGTATATATGGTTAATAGGTTGGTCAAATTACTCTTCAATTGGTAATTTTTGCCTCTCTAAAACTATCTAAAATCATATACCTCCTCTAACCTATCCACGAGCTCATTCTCATCTTTAAATGAAAATTCTTAAGTGTCTAATAGAAAGAACATGTTTGGGTTCCCTCCTTCCTGGTTCTAATTATCATCAAGAGTAGGAATTATATTCATATCATCCACCTCCTCTTGGAAGATGTTAAACGTAGATATGAATTTTTCATAATTATTTTTTACATGGTTTATGGTATTGTGCAATCTACACCAAGTGTTTAAGTCTAGGTGTGTGAAATTTATAAAATGGGGGGGGGGGTGTTGTTGTTATGGTTTCCACCATCCAAAAGATTGGCACATTTTTATTATTAGGTTGAGAATTCCATTATCTATTGGGTCTCTAAAAATTGCAATTCTACCCTAAAACTAGTTATTAGTAGTTTTATTGGAGTTATTAGGTCCTTACCTACACATGTTGGTCACATTATTAAATAGCTTCTAGATCCATTGTTTCAAATTGTTCACTTCAAGATCTATTCTAGCTTTGGGTCAGTTGGCCAGTTGAGGTTGTAGGATAATCTTAAGTGCATGGGTATTATCATTGATATCATGATCTTAGGGATTCAAGTAGGATGGAAGTTCCTACTAAACACTACTAGACATGGTATACCCACTAGTGGTAATAGCGTTATAATATGTTATTAGGATAAATTGTTGGTTGTTTAATTGGGGAACCACATGAATGGGAGGCATGTAAGGTATACCATTAGGATGATAGTTTTTAAGAGTCATATTATAAACTATATTGGGACTTACATTCAAGGATATTGTGATGGGATTAATTAGTGGAGTATATTACTATAGGGCTTGGTTAATCATTGGTATTTGGTTATACACAACTAGCTAATCCAGTGAGGGTAAAAGGCCAACCCCATAGCCTTGTGATATTATTTTTTTCTCAATGTTGATAGCTTTGTTATAGTCCAAATATAATGATGTTAAGGCTATTATAATCCTCCTAAAAAACATATAGGTCATCAAATTTAGAGCTCTAAGGCATGTCTATATAGTAGTTGATTTGACCTAGGTGTAAGGGTCCTTAAAATGTTGGTACAAATTATGGAATTGAGCATTTCACATAATCATGGGATAATTATGTTCCCTCTTGATAGTTTTAAATTGATGATTTAAGACTATGAGGTTAATAGGAACTATAAAATGGTATACAAACATAGATTCAAACTTGGCTAGGTAGTAATAGACCTAGTGGGTAATATGATATACCAAACACATACTACTTCTCCTAAGGAGTAGGGAAAAAATATACAAGAAACATCCTCATGTTAGACTTGGGTTGTAATTATATAATATTTAAAGGATTTAATATGTTCCTCTATATTTTGTACACCTCCCATTATGAACTTGGGATAGAACATGTCTAGATTTTTGTGTAAATCATGAGCTATTCCATGGATAGCTACAATAAAAAATCCTCCTAGTCCAAAATAGGCCATTTTGGCCATAAATAAAGGACAGGGGATAAAAATGGGTCAACCAAATGCATATACATAATAGTTAAATGATTACCAATTGGTTGGACAAGCTTGACTTTCCCTTTCCCTTTGTTAACTCTTGGTTTTGGTATTTTATAATCAGGGAAATCCAAGAGATTTACATTATCCCTATTAGATTTTTATTAGGTTTTAATTATTATAAATTATATCTGAAGATAAGATTTATCTTAGTGAGATATATGGGTTCTTAAATGCCTTAGCTCATGTTTTCAACTAATGAATTCAAATCATAGTTTAGGTCCTCCTTTTAGCACTATAATATGTTAATAAAAGTTTTGACATGTAACCAATAATTAGGATAAGAGGTTATTAATCCCTATCCTCTTCTTAAAGGAGGGAGGTCCCAAAAATTAAATACCTATTTAATGTCTAAATGTATTAGGTATTGGTATGTTGGCCTTCACCTAGTTGGCTAATGTAAATTATTCCATGTTAGGGACCTATTTTAACAATTTGAATCAAAATAATTAACTCTAACTAATGTATTCAATGATTGTCAAGATTTTAGGATTTAATTCCTTTCACAAGCTAAGTTGTCTCATGAGTTTATCATGTTTAATAATACAACAATGTAACAACAATGATAAACTTCTGAGATAGAATGATAAAAGCAACCAAGATATATAGTTAAATTCAAATTTTTATATCCCTAGATTAAACAAGTTTTAAATAAAAATCAAAAGATTAGAGTTAGAGAGGTAAAAATTCTTGTTATAAACACAAGTGAACTATGAGATATCTAAATAAATAAATCCCCATTTAAACCTATCTCTAGTTGATCCAAGCTTAGCACAACTCTAACTAAAAATGGTGCAAGAGTCTGGGAGAGAGAGAGAGAGATTGACTGTAAGAAATAAGGGCATCAATACTATAAAAATGAATAGATAATGACCACTTAGACTTAACAATATTATAATTATCAAAATTTTCCTTTTGATTAACAATCCTAAGAAACTCATACAATCATCAAATACTTATAAAATAATTATTGAACTATAATATAAAATTATAAAGGGAAGAAATTATCCTAAGAAAGCAAGAAAATGTTTGGTTATATCTAGATCCTTTCATAATCCACATAGAGCCAACCCTTATTATGGCATAAGAGATGATCTTAAATAATCAAATAGTCTTGAGGAGTTCGAATTAAAATTCACCCACTCATGGGGTAAGTGATAGTAATCATCAATGTGGCATGCCCACTCGCATTCCATTAGGGTTGAATCCCACTCTACTTCATCATGAGAATATCAAGTACCATGCTAGATCAAATTAAGAATGAATGCTTATGAGGCAATGCAGTTGATATCATATTAGGATAGTCAATTGTAATGTCCTATATAGTTAGATCCATGCCTCTTGAAGGCATATATTATACCCTTTATGCTTCAAGCTTAATCTTGACGTATAGTAAATACTAAAAATTCCCATCTCATTCATGACTCACTTGGACTATGATTTGATTCTAAAAATCAAATTTTATACATAGTCAATTATTGATATTTGATGGTTTTCATGGCTAAATGGGCCATCAAATTTAGACTCATGCCTTACTAGTTATGTAGAAAATGTGTAATTTTATCTGATAGGCTATTACCATGTGACTTATCATGGATATTTTTCTTATTGGATGTGGCTTCAAATTCACTTGTTGGCTATTATTTTTATTGTGAGGAATTACTTCACCATATGTCATGATCTTACTCACTCATTGACCTCACATACTTCTCTAATTGAATGGACCCATTGTAGGGATATGGAGTATTAGGATTTCACCTTGCCATAACATCTCTCTCATCTACTTTCCTAGGGATCTAACATAATTTCTAGTCTATGCAAATATGTTTGAGAAAGTGGGGTAGTAGGATTACACCATGTGGCATCATCCTACTCACTCACTCATCCATAGGTTTTGCACTTTGTATGAACATCTTTGGAATAGTAGAGAAACGATATGATTCAATGTGGTGTCGTCTCACTAACCCACTAGCCTAAAGTCATTGAATTGGTATAAACAGTTTTGGGATAATGTAAAATTTTGAATATGCCACATGGAATTATCTTGTTGACCCATAATCATAGAATGTCACTGACATCATTTCCCCATTGGGAAACATTAATTAAAATTGACTAAGTATTTAAAAGACTTTTGAATAGACTTGATACCATAGGGAGATGGACACATGGCACTAATAAACATTCAAAGATAGATGGTTAAGTCTTTTGAAGAAGCATAAATGGTACCATGTGGTTATGGGTAGATTTTATTAAATGGGTCAAGTACCCAAAATCATTTTTGGATGGGTTAGAGTTTTCAAGAGCCATGAAAATATGTCAGGTGTCATCAAGACAAACTTAGGCACCTATGAAAAAAACATAAAAGACACAGTCAATATCTTTGATTTAAAAAGTGATAATTAATTAGTTCAAATTAAAATGGCTAATTCCTATAATAATTTTAAATGGGCCCAAGATTGTCGACAATGACATGTGGCAATGAATAACTTTTTTTTAAATTGACTAAGTGTCAAAATCCTTCTTTATATGAGGTAGAGTTGTTGGGAGAGTCAATTGAATAAACACGTGGCACTAGAGATTCATCAAAAAAATTGTTCATGAAGATTTATCATGAATACCCAAGTCTTTAAAATTTTTGTTTGATACTTATGTAATAGTCTCCCTTGTATTTAACTTCTAATGAAATTTGTGACATTTTTTCTTAAGAGAAAATACTTGAATAATTATTGAGAGTTGTTGGCACTTTTGTTAAAAAAAAGTTCTAAATAAGTTAACTACCCTCTTTATGATGACTTATAATCACATTATGTGAAGGCACAGTTAGTGACTTGGTTTAAAATATGAATGGCTAACTCATTAAAACTAAAATGGTTAAGGAAAAAGCTAAAAAATAAGTGCCAAAAATCTTTTTCAAATGTGCCCAGACCATTAAGATTCATGAAAAGTTTCTAAGTGGCACAAAAAACACTTTGGGTATCTATATGCAAAGAATAAATAAAGCCTAGTCAGTAATCTTCAATTTAAAATCCAATTTCTAATAAATTTAAATAAAATAGATAAGACAAAAGTTGAAAAGTAACTAATTATATAAAATGAAAATTGTATAGTGACTTAGTCACTTGCTTAATCCATAATCCAATTTCATCCTTTTTAATGAGAAGCTACTAAGTAAAAGGATAAATCCTTATAATCATTTAGCTATTTTGAATCAAAAGGAAGAAAAATAGACCAAATAACTTACGAAAAGAAGTAATAAAACTCTAAATAATTTAATTATTTACATAAACCTAAGGTGAAATAGTCTAAAACTAAGATATAAAATGTGTTTCAAAACACAAGAAAATAAACATACTAAGACTTACACAAATATAGATATTAAAATTAAAGCATCCCAAAAAGTGAATTTACATTCCAAGTGTTTTATAATGCAAAGTTAATTTTGTAGTCTTGGATAAAATAATGAAGCACATTCAAATTTAAATATTCATATTTGGTAGGACAAGCATCCCCATGAAAGTTGATTTAAACCAGTAACCATAATGAACTCCTTAAGTTATAAGACCATACTTCAAAGCAAAAAATAGGGTCCCCATTTATAGTCTAAAAATAGGGCATGTTGTGCAAGTAACAACAAGCAATATTACCTTTAAATCTCAAGATATCATCTTTGAATATTTATTTGAAAGACATCATCCAATATAATGAATATTGAGAGAAATGATTACATAAATTAGGAACATTAGATGACAAACACATACAAGATATTAAACCTCCTAAAGTCTACCATGATCGTATTAATAAAGCATATGGAAATAAAGTCCACAATATTGAATTTAAATTTGGAGATTTAGTGATAAAAGAGAATCCAAAGAACACTAATGTAGATAAATAAAACAAAGGAAAAATTAAGCCTAATTGGTTGGGCCCATTTGTGGTAATAGAGAAGGTGGGTATAAAAACTTTTTAGTTAGATACACTAGAATGGAAACCTATGAGGAACCCTATGAACATGATTCACTTGTGCAT
Organism: Torreya grandis; assembly: GCA_037957365.1. Taxonomy (NCBI): domain Eukaryota; kingdom Viridiplantae; phylum Streptophyta; class Pinopsida; order Cupressales; family Taxaceae; genus Torreya; species Torreya grandis. The sequence goes on along the minus strand of JARHVA010011287.1, from coordinate 48,128 downwards.
ATATTACACATAATTCTAAATATCTTAAAAATACAAAAAAAATAAATAATCAAAAATATAAAAACATTTAAATATTTAAAAAATCCAAAATCAAGACTTAAGCATGACATGATTACTAGAATGGATTATTTACATATGTTATTTATCACATGTTTGGTAGATGGTATATTATTTTCATACAAACAAGTATTTCATGATATCTAACTGTTATGCAAGACATACAAGTATCACATGCACATATAGATGTTAGAATTTCCTCTACCTACTGCCCATGCCAATATTAGGGCATATTAGTTTTTAAAATTACAATAACATAAGAATACCAGGAATACATAATATTATATTACCAAAAAATATCCTATTATATAGGCCACCAATAAGCTCATATATTAAATGAGGTAGGTGAAACAAACAAGCTAATAGGAAGTAAGAATAGAATTACCCATGAAAAAAATAAACCAAATTAGTTATAACAATATAACCATATACCATACTATTAATAAACCAATTAATATTATATAAAATTTATTCTAATACCCTCCATTAATGATTGAATGACATGTTTTAGTTATTATTACAATAATAGGATTAAGTATATATATGAACTTAACCAAAGTATAGTTTTATTGCCACTGTAATAATGTATCCAAATGTTCCTATTTTTGCCAATCTATCTTACCTAGGTACATGGGTAATGAGTTGTTATAACCACCAAGTAGAGTAGGAAATGATATTGAATATTTTGTTCAGTGAATTTTTTTATTCTTTGAATGGTTGTCATATCTTTGATGTGTCATTGTTTACTTGTTTGTTAGAGTGATCAAGTCTAAAAAAAATTAGAATATACATTATGACTAAATAGCATAGCATATCTCCTAAAATGTATTTCTATGTTGATTTTTAAAAAACCCAACACCTACTACTTTCCATTTTTGAATAATTTTGGTAAATTTACTATTCATAACACTATTTTGAATTTTTTATATGCCCCTTCCTCTTTCACCAACCTTCATGGAAAACTTGAATTTTGGTTTGAATTTGGTCTTTGAACTTGTGTTTGGTTTCAATACCTATGAAATAATAGTAAGAAAAAAATATATGATCTTCATCTTGCACATCTTATTTTCCTGATCTTGTATATTTCCCTTTCAACAAGTAAGGTAATTTATCTTTCCTTATATATTTCATCATGGTATGGTACCTATTGTCCCTAAAAATTGATTCCTCATTTTTCAGACAACATAGGACTATTTTGGTCCTGCATGGCCAAAATTGTTCCTCCCCTTTCCAAAAATTTCTTCTAAAACATTCAATTTCATCATTTTATCGAACTTTTTGGTAAAGGGACTAACGGGTTCAATAGGTTCAAAGGCTTCTATGGGTGAGTTCAATTAGAAGGGACTAATTTCTCGCACTTGGACACTTTTAAGACAGGTTCAATGCTTTGGTTCAATCGAAAAAGGGTCATCAGCATCTTCTAATCAAATGAACCAATGAACCATTGAACCTTGAACTGCTTGGGTTCAAAGTTCAAAGGTTTAAAGGTTCAAGCAATTCAAAGGTAGCCTCAGTCAAAGAAAGAAGTAGCGAATAGTTGGTTCAATCAATGGGTTCAAGAAAAAGCCCACAAAAGCTGCCATGTGTCCCATTAAAGTTATACAGAGCATGACAAGTATCAGTTTCCACATCTCCAGCCTTTTCATAAGCTACAAAGCTTTTTTTGATAAGTTTCTTAAAGTCTTGCAGAGGGTGACAAGTGGTAATTGCCAAAGGCCCCAATGTATTCATCTAAGAGTAATGGAACATGCCACGTCTCATCATTTGAGATGGTCTGAATAAATCCTTTTGATCTCTAAAGTCTCGCTAGAACTCAGTGGAAGCCACCACTTCTCATCATCCTCATGATTCCCAAAAAACACTAAAATCTGCCACATATCCCTAGTGGATCAAAGCGAAATTCACCATGTGCTTGCATCCACGTGACTAACAAATGTATTCGGACCATGCCATGTATCCCTTGCATAAATCAATGGAGGCCAGCAAGTTTCATCATCTATGAGAGCTTGACTAAGCCCCAAACATTTCTACGATGTCACAAAGGCTTGAGGAGGTGGATGCTGCCAAGTGTCAATAGCAAAAGATGCCACATGTCCTCACCTATGCCTATGGAAGATGCTGCATGGCACTTGTTCAAAGAGTGGAGGGTGTCACGTGTCGAAGGAAAGGGGAAATCATGATACAAAGGCACATATAGAGTGAAGGAAATGAAAGGGATGATATCCCACTAAAGGATCAAAGCCTGAAGGCCACTTAGAAGACCCCAAAGGGCAAGTTACCTTCAGGAAAGATTTGAGCCTCAAAGAGCAATAGATGTTGCTAGGTGTCATGAGTTGAGACACAGTTTTGAATAAAGCTTCATAGAGCGGAACCCACCGTGTGTCTCAACCCAATGCAACAGAAGTTGCCACGTGTTTGTATCCATGCCCCCCTTAGATGCTAAAAAGTTTCAAAGCTTATTTTGATAAGCCTATCTCGAAGTTGTGGATCCCACTATGTGTCCTCACCCATGTCACAGTGGAAAGCGACCATGGCAAGTGAGAAAGATATGAAGGAGTTGTTAGGAACCATGACAGGCACACAAATGTCAAAATATCCCCACGAGCCTATGAGGTATTTCATAGCAAATTTTGATAAGCTGAGGAATTGGATTCCTGTTATTACTCAGTTGACCCCTAAAAACCTCAAATGCTTCTTCATTAACTCACAACTACCTGAAGTGAGTTTCCTACTAAGAAGAGCCGGTCACATAGATCTACTCAGGATTTGGCTACCAAAGTTGAAGATGACCTTATCTTAACAAGAAAGATAAGGAGGGACCCAAATAGAGGTAAATCTTCTTCTTTAGAATATTCCCCTTCTGCCACCACTAATCCTATGATATAAAAGCTAGCAAATGAAGTGTTAGCTCTCAGAAGGCAAGTGGCATAAGGAATGTCATCTACTCTTGCATACAGAGATGTACCCAGGAGGTCTTTTTAGAATCAAGTGTACCAAGGCAATGCTACCAGGAATCAGGGATAAGAAAATCACCTCCCTCCTCTGCAGAGGAATATCACCCTTGAAGCACCTCCGACTGACTCAATAGTTGGATATCTTGAAGCTGAATCAAACTTCTCATCCCAACCTGAGTCGAACCCTGAAGATGATGCTAATCTCTTCATTGAGGAAGAAGAATAATTAGCGGGTGACTCCCATATTGGTTTCTTAAACTATCAAGATGAACCCATGAGTAAAGGTAATGTGGCTGAGGGGTCATATGTTGTATTCACCCAGTCCAAGAATCAATCAGCTGAACAAGTTGATAAAGTGAAAGCAGAGGAGTAAACTCAACCAGCAATTTCAATTGCTAAGTGGGGATCCACTCTCCCTTTCCAGCCAAAGAGCTCAGTGATTACAAGAAAGGTAAGTATGCTAAATGCTCCTACACCTTTTACTTCAAACTCAGCCTAGTTTTTTCCCCACTAAAACTCAAAAAGATGAGCTCTCATCCTCCATACCTAGTTCATTTCCAGCATTTGACATAATTGATAATATCAAGAAAACCAAGATTCAAATGTTTGAATTTGAATTCCTGTAGTCCCATCCTGAACAATTAGATAAATTGGTTTAGTGTGTGAAAAATTAGAACGTCCTTATTAAACAAGCAGTTCTTAAAGTGACTCATGATCCCCCCAAGGATGCATCCACCAAGAACAATCTTGTCATTTCTCCTCCTGCCACTCCTAGTAGGACTGAAACTTTTTATGTCTCATTTCTAATAAATGGATGGCAGTTGAATAATTGCATTATCGACTCAGGAGCTTTAGACAATCTCATGCCTGCTAAAGTAGTTGAATCCCTTGATTTCACACTAACCAAGACATTTGGTAGGTGCTTCTCCATGGAGAAAAAACAAGTGCCACTGCTGGGGCAAATAAAAGATGCCCAATTTGCCTTCGCTACCTTTACAGACAAAAGGATCAAGATGAATGTCTTGGTAGCAGACATCCCAACATCATATGGTATCCTTCTTGGGCAGAATTTCTGTAGGGATGTTGGTGGAGAATTGAGCATGGATTTATCAGAGGCAAGGATTCTAGTCAAAGGCATCATGAAGAAGTTGCTTCTTGAAAAGGAAGTAAAATACATAGTTACCTAGACCTCAACACCTAAAGCTCAAATCTTGTTTGAGTCTTCAAGCCTGGGTAATTAATTTCTATCCATGGATGAAGTTCATGAGGCATCTGATGAAGCTCCTACAGGTGACAACTTGGAAATACAATCAAGTAGAACAATAGAAGAATTGGCTGAGCCCAATGCAAGTGTGGAATAATCCCCTCCTTAGAATAAATAAAAAACCCAAGGAAAATTAGTATCAAATGAGGTATGGATTCTTGAATTTGATGGCAGTTGCTCCTCCACCAGTTTAAGAGCTGAGGTTGTGTTAATATCTCCTCAGGGAGATATTTTTCCTTCATCTTATAAGTTAGAATTTAGAAACACCAATAACACATCCGAGTATGAATCTCTATTGCTAGGACTAAAAGAGGCTAAGGACAAAGGCATCAAGCTCCTTCATGCTAAAGGAGATGTCAAACTAGTGGTTTGTCAAGTAAGAAACTTGTATCAAACCAAGAATGAAAGATTATGCCACTATTATAATCTAGTCTAGGATCAACTCAAAAACTTTGATGCTTTCAGCATCTCTATATTTCTCAGAGAATTCAATGATCAGGCTGATGCACTAGCTATTTCAGCCACCCTCTTGATCACCCACCCAAATTTCAAAGGAGACAGGTACACTATTGAGCTGGTCTTTAGACCAAGCATGCCTAATAATGCCAATCATTGGTAGGTATTCGATGATGATAATCAAATCATTGCCTTCTTAGAGCAAAGGGACATCTTCAAATGGTTACATTTTGAAGGCAATGAACCTCAAGAGCCTGAACTAGCTCCTGAATCAATTTCAAGCACGGGTGGGGAGTTCTTGCAACTGAAAGGGAATAAAATTCCCAGAGGCCTTGTTTCCCTTGAGCAGTTGTTTGATAAGCATGATAGATTCATCAAACAATAGCAAATGGATTCAAGCTCCTCCTAGGAGTTTGATCAAGTAAATTTGGGAACCAAGGTAGACCCCAAGATCGTGAACATCGGGAAGTGTTGTACTCTTGAGGAATGTTTCAAGTTCACCACTTTTCTTGATGAATACATGGATGTCCTAGCATACTCCTATGATGGCCTGAAATCACTCTAGCCTGATGAGATCTGACACAACATTCCTCTCAAGGTTGATTCAACACCTTATAGGAAAAAGTCCCAACATTATAATCCAAAAATATCAGGTACTATTTTATCAGAGATTCAAAAAATGCTAAATGCCAGGATAATCTTCCCAATCCATCATTCCACCTAGATTTCCAATATAGTGCCTGTAAGGAAGAAGAATGGTGAAATTTGCCTTTGTGTGGATTTTAGAAATTTGAATCAGGCATCCTTGAAGGATAATTATTATTTACCAATCATGGATCAAGTGTTGCAGATAGTGACAGGCTCAAAGATGTTATCAATGCTAGATGGCTTCTCAGGATATAATCAGGTTGAAGTTGGTGAAGCAAATCAGCATAAGACTACTTTCACCATACCTTGGGGCACATTTGCATATAAAAGGATGCCTTTTGGCTTGATAAATGCTAGTGCCACCTTCCAAAGAGAAATGGACCTTGCCTTTAAGGATGAGATGGGTAAGTTCATCGTAGTCTATCTTGATGATTTAACTATCTTCTCTAAGCATTGCCCAGATCATGTGAGCCATTTGAAGTAAGTGTGAGAATGCTACCGCTAGAATGGTATTTCCTTGAACCATAAGAAGACAATTTTTAGAGTAATAGAGGGGAAATTTCTCAGACACATTGTGTCCAAAGGAGGCATAAATATTGACTTAGACAAAGTCAATTCTATCCAAGAACTTTCTTTGCCCACAATCAAGACTAATGTTCACTCTTTCTTTGGGAAGGTGAATTTCTTACAGAGGTTCATCCTTGAGTTTGCCGAGAAGACCAAGCACATTGTAAACATGATGAAAAGAAAAGCCACCTTTAGTTGGACTAAAGAAGGCAAGTTGGCCTTTGAGGATGTCAAGACTGCCATTGCCCATGCTCTAATTTTGGCTTGCCCAGACTATAACAAAGAGTTCACTATTTATAGTTATGCTTCAGAACATATGCTTTCAACAATTCTGGTTCAATAGAAAAAAGAAGGTATGGAATCTCCCATTTCCTTCATGAGCTATCCTGTCAAATCTCATGAGCTGAAGTAATTAAATATGAAGAAGCATGCTTACACAGTGGTGAAGGCTGTGAAACATTTTCATTTCTACATCCTTAATTCTCGAGTAACAGCCTTAGTCCCTGACACAATAGTGAAATCTATACTAACTCAATAGGATTTTGGGACAAAAAGAGGCAATTGGGTTACAAAAATCTAGGAGTTTAATCTAATCATCAAGTCAACAAGGCTGGTATGTGGAAAGGGGCTATGCCAACTAATTGCTGAAAACAAGCCAAGAGGAGCAGAGCATGAAGAACCAGAAGTGGATGAGGATGACACACCAATAATCCTCTTTATCTCCACCAAAGATGAGTGGTATTTAGGTATTGCTCATTTCCTTACTTATGGTGAATGTCCTGCTCACCTATCTTATAAAGAAAGGAGAACCATCAAGCTGAAAGCTACTAATTTTGTCCTCTGAGACAATGGCCTTTATAAGAGGCACCTTGATGGAACGTTCCTTCACTGTGTGGACAAGGAGCAGCAAAGCCAACTTCTGAATTCCTTCCAAAATTCAACCTATGGAGGACATTTTTCTACCCTAGTGACTACCCATAATATCTTGTGAGCCAGGTACTATTGGTCAACTCTCTTTTGAGATGCATACAAGTGGGTCAGGAGATGTGAACTGTGTCAATAGTTTGTCAAAAGGCCCAAGATAGCTACCCTACCTCTCGAACTAGTGGTCATAAAGGAGCCTTTCCAGTAATGGGGAATTGACTTTATTAGTGCTATGAACCCATCGTCAAGTATTAGACATGATTATGTCCTTATGGCAATAGACTACTTCACCAAATGGGTGGAAGCAGTTCCAACCAAACGTGCTACTTCAAAAGTAGTATGCAATTTCCTCAAAGAAAACATCATGTCCAGGTTTGGGGTCCCAATCAAAATTGTCACTGACAATTCCACCTACTTCACTTCATAGGAGATTAATCAATTCTACTTCTACTATATAATTACACTCTCCCATTCCTCCTATTACTTCCCACAAAGGAACAGACAAGTTGAGTCAAGTAATAAAAACCTAGTGACTATCATCAAGAAGCTAGTGGATGACAACCAAAGGACTTGGCATAAGGCATTGGTTGATGCTCTATGGGTAGATATAATTACACTAAAGAAATTAATTGGTATGTCTCCCTTCTAACTTCTTTATGGTGTAAATGCTGAGATACCAATCACCTTGGAATTGCCAGCATTGAAATTGGCTAGGGTAATTGAAGATCAAACAATGAGAGCTCACTTGAGAAGAGGATCATGTGCCTTGCTAAGCTAAATGAGTAGAGAACTATAGTGGTGGATAGAATTTCTACCCATCAAAGTTTGGTGAAGAAGCTCTTCAACCAAAAAGCAAAGAATCGTGATTTCCAGATTAGAGATCAAGTCTTGCTATGGGACAAGAGAAGAGAACCAAAGGGGATGCACAAAAAGTTTGATTCCCTATGGAGGGGCCCTTTTACTATTCATCAGTTCAACATTAAAAATAGTTTCCTATTGAATTATCAAGATGGCACTTTCTTTCTCTACCTCACAATGGGCAACATCTAAAGCACTTCAACTCTTAAAGTATCAGATGATTTCCCCTGTACATATGTATATTTGTATAGTTTGTTGTTTTATTTTTCTCATTTTGTTTTCATTATTTGGAGCCTTTCTTTTTGGGTAGCATGACTCCATTGCCCAATGGAACACTTCAAGGCACCGGAGATTCTATTTTCTACTCTCCTCAGCTATTCCGAGCTGTCATCTGAAGGAAGTTCCCCAACAAGAGCTAGTTGTTGTCCCTAAAAAGTGATTCCTCATTTTTCAGACAACATAGGACTATTTTGGTCCTGCATGGCCAAAATTGTTCCTCCCCTTTCCAAAAATTTGTTCTGAAACATTCAATTTCATCATTTTCTCAAACTTTTTGGTAAAGGGACTAATGAGTTCAACAGGTTCAAAGGCTTCTACGGGTGAGTTCAATTAGAAGGGACTAGTTTCTTGCACTTAAACACTTTCAAGACAGGTTCAATGCTTTGGTTCAACTGAAAAAGGGTCATTGGCATCTTCTAATCAAATGAACCAATGAACCATTGAACCTTGAACCACTTGCATTAAAAGTTCAAAGGTTTAAAGGTTCAAGCAATTCAAAGGTGGCCTCAATCAAAGAAAAAAGCAGTGAATGGTTAGTTCAATCAACAGGTTTAGGAAAAATCTCGTGGAAGCCACCATGTGTCCCATGAAAGTTCTATGGAGTGCGACAAGTGTCATTGTTTGCGTCTCTAGCCTTTTCATAAGCTATAAAGCTTTTTTTGATAAGTTTCTTAAAGTCCTATAGAGGGTGACAAGTGACAACTGTGGAAGGCCCCAATGTATTCATCTAAGAGTAGTGGAACATGTCATGTGTCACCATCTAAGATGGTCTAAATAAATCCGTTTGATCTCTACAGTCTCGCTAGAACATGGTGGAAACTACCACTTGTCATTGTCCTCATGATTCCCAAAAAACACTGAAATCTACCACATATCCCTAATGGGTCGAAGCAAAATGTGCCATGTGCCTACATTTGTGTGACTAATAAATGTATTCAGACCATGCCACGTATCCCTTGCATAGATCAGTAGAGGATGGCAAGTGTCATCATCCATGAGAGCCTGACTGAGCCCTAAACATTTCTATGATGTTGCAATGGCCTGAGGAGGTAGATGATGCCAAGTGTCAACAATGGAAGATGCCACATGTCCTCACCTATGCCTGTGGAAGACACCACATGGCACTTATTCAAAGAGTGGAAGGTGCCATGTGTCGAAGGAAAGGGGCACTCACAATACAAAGGCACATATAGAGCAAAGGAAATGAAAGGGATGACAAGCCGCCAAAGGATCAAAGCCTAAAGACCACTTAGAAGACCCTAAAGGGCAAGTTCCCTTTGAGAAAGGTGTGAGCCTCAAAGAGTAATAGATGCTGCCAGGTGTCACGAGCTGAGACACAGTTTTGAATAAAGCTTCATAGAGTGGAACCCATCACATGTCCCAACCCAATGTAGCAGAAGCTACCATTTGTCTACATCTGTGCCCCCCTTAGCCACTAATTAGTTTCAAAGCTTATTTTGATAAGCCTATCTTGAAGCTGTGGATCCCACCATGTGTACTCACTCATGTCACAATAAAAAGTGACCATGTCAAGTGAGAAAGATGTGAAGGAATTGCTAGGAACTATGATAGGCCTGCAAATGTCAAAATTGTTGCAATGAAGTGTCTATCGATTCTAGTAGACTCAAGACACAGACTCAAATGCATTCAAAAATCCTAAGGCCAGACTAAGAGAAGGAAGAGATAAAGAGGAAAACTCAACAGGAGTTATTTCTAGTAGGTGGAGCAGTTCATCGATAGATATTTAGGGCTTGCAAACATTGAAAGTTCTATCTATTTGTCCCTTGTGAGATAAAGGTAGAATAGATAGTTGTGAGGCTGAGCAGGTGATGGAATGAGAGACTTAGGCTTGAAAGGAGGCAATAGAGATGAATCGACATGCCACAGTCAAGGCAGCTACCTTGCTTTAGCGTGGCCCTTCCTGACAAAAACCAAGAATGCATCCAAGGCATTAAATGTGTTGAATGGGTCACTTCATTGGGAGAAAGTGCCAAGTTTCCCTTAGGCCTCTATATATTGTAATCTCTTTTGTCATTTAGAAGGGGGACCTTTTTTATTATCAGAAACAAAAATCTACCTAAATTGAAAGGCATTACTGAGACTTTAAACTCAGATTGTAATTCATATTATTTTATCTAAATGAGAAAACAAGTTACTTGCAGACTTTGTGTTGTTATAGCTTGTGCTATTTTAGGAGATTGATCATATGTCTATTTCCTAGGAGCTTTCTTGTCCATTTTATTTAACAAACTAAACTAGCAGAGGTGATTAGGAAGGTGTCCTAAAGGCCAACTGTGGGACGATGTTGTACCCCCATAAGTACCTTTAGTGTGTTTGCATTTTCTTTTCCTATGTAAAGAGCCTTGGGATGATGTGGTGCCCCCATTGTTCTTCATTTTTCTCTCTCAGATTGCTAGTCACTCAACACCCCCGTTACCAATTACTAGCTACCTAAAAAATTCCTATTGCCTATCGAAGAACACTTCTAAAAGGAGAGAAGTTCCTTCTATCATTGCACTATGATTTCTATTATTTAGAAAGAAATTTGGCTCTTGGCTGAAAGTTACTTCTAAAAGAAGAGAAATACCTGCCCCATCATCTAGGATTTCTTCCTTGTTTATCAACATCATCTCTAAAAAAAGAGAGATAGATGGTTTATCCTACCCCTGTATCTTACTTTCTACTTATATATATAGTATATAACCTCCACATATTTAATAGGGAACATCCCCTTGATGAGAGGAGAGATTTGTCTTTGATTGATGTAGTAAAGCTGCACACTTGGCCGACCAATCTTCCTATTGTGGTTGATCGACCTATTTTGTTGATTAGTACGCTGATTGACAAAATATTCACCCAACAGTACCACTTAAGCCTTTTGTTTTGGTCTTCTTGATTTGATTGTGAAGAGTGAAAAACACTCTTGTCACCACTTATAGGTGTTTTCCTTAACCATGCTTCTTCTAGTTTTATATTCTATAAGGCTTGTGTGGGAAGTCTGTTGAGAGTGTACATAGTTGTATTCATATCTTCTACATAGTAATGATTTGGTACATTATATCTATCCACAATACATTGTACCATGTGTATTACTATCCTATTTTTTCTATCCATGACTTCACTATAATGTGTATAATATTTCTTGTTTATACCTTTTTAATTCCAAAATTCCATGAATTTATTAGAGATAAATTCATCCCCATTAACTGATCTAAGAGATTTTACATGTTTCCCTCCATATTTATCTACCATACCTTTCCAATAAATAAAGTTAGATAAACATTATGACTTTATATAAATAAAACAAACCCATATTTTCCTAGAAATATCATTTATAAGCAACAAGTAAATAAGGCCTTTCCCACTCTTCTTAGAATATTTTTGGAATCATTGATGATTTTTAAAAAAAAATTGGCCCTTTTCAAAGGGGTTTCCATATGTTTATAAGGAAGGGAATAGGTGTGTTGATTGCATGGCCAACCTTGGGGTCTAAAGTATTTTGTTCATTGGTATGAGAGGTATTTTCCTGATGACATCATCTTGATTATGGAATCAAAAAAATTACACACCCTACATGGTTATGATGTTTTTTTAATGATGACATAAATCTATATCAAGAAATTTGATTTTAATATGTTCAAGGTAATTATCACTATGGCCTTACACATTTATGTCATTTTAGGCTTGCATCACATGATTGTATTTGGCTCATTTTTCTATAATCTACCCATCTCCTTTCATAATAACTTGAATAGCAAAGATTTTAGAAGTCTATAATTTCATAAAATGGGTAGGGATAGAGATTGGTTCAAACCTATTTCATGCTTTGACATCAAGTAAAATGAATATGTGTGGCATAAAATGGTCAAGGGTGGTTTTGCACCCTTCATGGAACATCTTGTTGGGCATGACATAGGGATTTCTAGGACTTCGCTAATGGTTGAAAAGATTCTAAAGTCTAAATGCATAGATTGATAATATTGATCATAGAGGAGCTCATTGGAGAGAATACTAGGATGGACTGTAATGGCATCAAAGATTTCAAGGACAAGAAGAGAAAGGAGGAGCTTCTATAAATTTTCTTTAAAAGGAAAAAAAAACCCAAGATTTTGTCTCAGAAGGGTTTCATGAGGTCAGAAATACCAAAGAAATGGATTTAGGTCTGCCTCCAGATTATGAATTCTATTACTTTAGAAGGAAAACATACTATTATTTTTTCCCATCACTTTCTCCTTCTCAACCATTTCAAAGGCCACATAATCAACATTCCATTTTTTCTACTACAATCCTTGAAAGCCTCAATGTTGAACTTTAAAAAGAACCCTTCAGTTGATTAAATTCATCAAGGTTTGATTTTTATACTGATTAAGAATGGGGAGCCATAGTAGTCCAAGATCATTAGTGAGGCAGTCAATATCCCTAGTGAGAAGGAAAAAACTGAATAGGATAAAGATTACTCCACTGAGTTAGAATCTAAGAATGGATAGGAGGAATAAAATGTTGGGGATTATACTAAGTAGGTGTAGAAGGAGCCCAAAATAGATATGGGGAGTCATGTCTATGTCCATCTGCTAGTTAGAATAAGTAGAGTGGTTCCTACTTCCAATGATAAGGAGGAAATTGAGAATTATCTCTAACATTTGCACATAAATATTTATATCTAGAAACCACTATGTAGTGAATTCATAAAAAAGTTTGAGAAGTTAAAAGGGATATTGAGTCAAGAGTTCATAGCCATTAAACTAGGTAAGGATCATTTGTTTCACACTCCATAACATAATAAATTAACTTAGAGTGGAAGAGAGGAGGATGTCAACTAGGTTCTTGAGGAGGAAAATGCTGAGATTTAATCTATTGATCTCAAGTCAAAAAGATAAGAAGAAGATAAAGACCAGTTCATCAGAATTCATACCAAAGGAAGGAATAACAAAGGTGATGGTAGTGAGACTAATAAGTTGGTATTTTACTCTGAATCGGAATAGTCTATTTTTCTCTATCTCTTTTTGTTTGGTCTTAATTTTTTTGGTTGATACTTGGTGTAAGTTTGGTGGTAGGGGGCTTTAGCTATATAGTTCATCTTTTGTTCATCTTTTGTATTTTTGATTTGTCATGTCTATCCTTCATATTTATTCTCTAAAGGGAACGTGCCTCTTTAACTTGATCTTTAACTGATAAAATAAAAGAATACAAATCTCTATATATTGAAGATGTTTGCATTGGACAATCTAAACCCACATGTACCAAATCTAATGCTTTCTTAGCTCTTTTTTATATACCAATGTCAAATGAATTTGAAATTTTCTTATATATTTGACATCCTAGACATACATTCTAACTATTTTGAATACAATACATTCCATTCACAATGTTAGTTTGACTTAATGTATGTAAATGATCATAACTGAGGTGACCATACCTTTTATTTCATAGTTCACTAGTACTTTCAGCTATTATTAGTGTATGGTATTTTACTATTTTGGGATAAAATAATTTATACAATCCATTTTTACAAATACCAATATCATTGACTTGGTTTTCATGAATATTACTAACCATGCATATGTTTCTTTTAACCCCCATGTAAATGTTAGGATTCATAGTTATTTCACTTATAAAAAGAATTTTTTCTTTCATGTTAGGAATAATTTGAACATTATTAAAAGTTTAACTAAAATAATTCAATGAAATACAAACATATCCATATCCTTTCACATAGTGAATCCAACCATTACCCGAGGAAACTTATTCATTGAAACTATCATATTCTACAAAGTGTACATACCAATCTTTATGACACATGTAGTGTATTGTTGTACCTAAGTAAAAATACCATATTCTTAACTCTGATGATTATTTTTATGATACCATAAATCTAAACTCACTCATTTAACTTTTTTCATCTTATCCACATTTACAAAATGTGACTTCTTTCTCTCATTTACCAAATCATATTGTTGTTTATGAAAATAATTCTTCAAATGACTAGTTTTATTACAATATAAGCACTTCCATTAAGATTTAGAAGTAAATCTATCTTGTGACTATGATATTTATATAAAATATTATTTTTTATTAATGGATTGTTCCTATTGTCTTTTATTTTGTATGATAAGTGTGGATAATTGCTCAAAATATAATGTTTGTCTTTGTAATCATGTGTAATGACTCCACAAAGGAATCATAAGAAGATGGTAAGTTATTCATAACTATAAAAATGACATATTGTTAATCTATAGGTTTTCCCACTCCCTACAATTGATAAAATATGTCCTTTAACTACAAAAAATATTCATAAGTAGAACTGGCTTCTTCCATCCTAGTGGAAAACAGAATTTTTCAAATAAAATATTCTACTAACTTTAGAAGCCTAATATTTAGTCCTAAGGTGTTTCCATATTTTTGGTGGATTGTCAACATTTATAACTTATGGAATTAGATTGTTAGCTAAAAATAGTTTTAAAAACATTAAGGCTTCATGATGATGTTTATTATAGTCATCTGCTTGATCATTTAGTCTATATTATTTTCCAAGTACAATATGGTTAATATTTTAATACTCTCTAACTGTAAGTATCCTATGAATCCATAAACTAAAGTTTATTCCATTTAATTTCTAAGAAAATTGAAATAAAAAATGTTTCAAACTAGCCATTCTAACCTAGTTTTCCATGAAAATGATTAAAAAATAAAAACTATAATTACTTTTAAACTTAGTTTTATCTTAAAATTGGACAATGCTACCAGTTTTTAGCAAAAAAATCTTTACTATTTGTGAGAAATTTACAAAAAAGTTTCTCATAAAATTTCCTAAATTTGATAAAAATAATTAAATCTAAAGCTTTACAACTTATTTTGAAATAATTAATTTTGCATGAAAACAATTACTAAGAAATGAGAAATGAAAAAAGGTTTCAAGATTTTATAGCTTATGGGTTTCCTCCAACTTAATTAGCCATGTCTTTTTTAGGCTATTTTTAGGTTGAAATTGAATTGTCTAAGGTTTAAAATTATTTTCACCAATTAAATAAATTATAAAAGCATAAACTCTAGTATTTTATAAACTTTGGATAAAATGATCATAAAACTTTGAGACAATAGAAAAACACCTATGTATACATAGAAAAATGGTGCATTCCTCCTGGTTGGGCATTTAGATGAGCTTGATTGATAAAATAAATAGCTATAAATGATCAAGATATATATTATTTTCTTTCTCATAACTATGGTTCCCTTAGTCTACTATTTTTGGGATGATTTTAGTGAGAACTAGATCTCTTATCCTCACAGAGTCCCTCCCACACTCATAACACCTTCTTCAACTTAGAAAATGGCATTGCATATCAAATACATCTTCCTCTTCCTTAAAAATTACTTGCCTTCCCCTCAAGGACTAGAATTATATTTTAGTTGAAACTTCTTGAAAATAATTTTATTTATAACTAAAATCTATTTCATCATTAATGGTGCCACTCTTCTAGACATGATAAATTTTAATTGCTTGTGATTACTAAAGAAATCAGATCTAATAATTTTTTAATAGCTTATTTTATAGCACAAAAATCAACATCTAATTAAATTCATCACAAAAAATCTCTAGAAAAAATATGTAGCCACATATTTATCTTCTTGATCTTTATGTCCTCTCACCAAGTTCTTGAAAATTTTAGGTTTTTCTCAAACAATATTCATCAGGTATGCTACCTCCCTGACAAGATGTATTCATAGATATTTCCTCCTACTCCATGGCTCATAAACCATGAGTTGTTATTACCATGTATAATCAAAATAACACAAGAATACCAAGAATACAAGATATTAGATTAAAAAAAGATATCCTATTATATAGGCTAACAACAAGCTCCTATATCAAAGGAGGTAGATGAAACAAATAAGCTAATAGGAAGTAATAATAGACTTACTTGTGAAAAAACTAAATGAAATTAGCTATAAAAATATAATAAAACACAAAAATATTAATAAACTAATTAATATTATACTTATAGGTTATATCTTTCTTTGACCTTTTCGCCATGTTCAGCTACCTATATTGCTTACACATGCCTTGACATTTACATATATCTTACAATGTGATACATGGATATGTTATTATATTTTGATTTGGAATTGATATATAGATATTAAATTATACTATGATGTGACATTAATAAAAATGGAAAATTTTAAATAGCTTCCTTGTTTTATGCTCTGTTGATGTTGTTACTTGTTTACATGGTAGACTACTTTGTTCTTGTCTATTGTGTGTGGCCTCAAGCATTTCTTGATGCCATATATTTCTTTACCATTTTTTAAAACGTTTTTATTCCCCTTTATTTATATTTATTATCCATTTTTGTTAAATATTTGTGTCCCTTGTATCCATCCCTTGGCCTTATTTGTGACACTAACACTTGTGCTTGTTAATATTAAGTGCAACCCTTGTCCTTATGTGTGAATTTTATCATCCATTTTAGGACTGATATGGGATATCATAAGGCATAGATGTAGTTTTTTGTATTTCACTAATTTAGTTTGCATTTTTAGTCTCCAAGAGATGCATTATCACCACCAAAATTTTAATCCAATGTCTTGCATATAGGCCAATGATTATTTTGAGAACTTGAGTATGAGGCTTATTATTTATAAACACAAGGGGAAAGGGTATTTAAATTACAATAAACAAACACAAAAGGAAGGGAAGGGTAAGTAATAAAAAGGGATCCTCCAGCTCTAAAATGAACTCAATTTATTGTTCATTGAACCAAGTGACTCTACCATAGTTATACCATTATAGATCAAGTTTCGCTAAATTTATACCTCCTAAAACATATAGTGATAAGGGTCTGAGGTAACTGGGAGTATGCATGCAATGTGATTTATAAATAATGATGAGTACTATAGGTTTATTTTTGAAAACACATAAATGCTATATGATAATTTATAGATTGAGACACAAATTGTCATCAATACCAAAGGGGAAACAAAATAACTTACATAGTGATTATAATAGATAAGCACATCATAATCATGGCATGCATAAATTAGAATAGTGTTAATCCAATTAACCTAGCATTGATGATCATTCAAACATGAAGATAAAATAAAATTTGGATGTATGACAAAAAAAATTATATAAAAATATAGATTATATTCTTTAAAAGAGTAAATGTTGTTACAATAATTGATATGGGCTAATTTTTACAATGTAGAGTGATGAAGGAATAGTAGGTGAAATATTGGATGAATTTGATAGAATTTTAGAGAAATTTTGGTTGACATTATAATATAGTATAGCTCTTCCTTATATAGAAAAGTATTGGGGATCACCTCTAAATAGCATGAGGATCTCATCTTGGGTCATCATGTACACTCATTATAGATACAACCATATTTCAAAATTTTAAAAAAATAATCCCTAAAAACCCAGAATAGATCTATGGGGGACCAATTAATTAACATGAGGAGGCATCTAAGAAGTATTAGCTCTTAAATGTTTTGACTTGGCACTCATAGCTTTTAATACAACTACCAAAAGTTTAAATTCCTTATCCAACTTGGCCAAGTTCATTAGGGTCTCCCTGAAGATTACCTCATCCTAACTTGCTAGTCTTTAAGAGATTTGAAAGTGTGCTTCCATTGATTCTTAGACTCCAAAGACATGGTTTATGCTTATTGTGGACTAAGTAGATAGATCTAGCACCACCTAGGCCCGTTCTTGGTTTGCCTTGGCCACTTTCTCCCTTACAACCTAGTTGAATTGACCTAGGTGGGGGTTTGATTAAGGTGCCATATGGGTAGAAAAGAATGAAGATATTGACCTCTTTGAAGTAGGTCAATATATTCTTCTTGACTTCCTCTAAGGGTCTTATTGTAATGAAATCTAAGTCCAATCAATACTTCATTGCATCTCTCATGTTCCTAGCATATGTTTGGTACAACCCTAAATTTTAGGTTAGCATAAGTTTAAAATTTGAGAACATCCCTTTATTGACCACCACTTACAACTTCTAACATTTCCTATTGATCTCTATAATCCTCTCCATGTAGGTTTGGGTTCATTAGATAACTATGTTGGCCTCAACCAAAGTCTCCACTTCTTTCCCAAAGATTATCCCAACTAGAATAATGTTCTTTACTTGGGATTATAGAGTTTGGACTTGGCTCTACATGTCCTTAAAGAGCATACCAAACATATTATGGGTATCCCAAAGAACTGATAGTGGATCCTTGGCCATCCTTTCCTCCTAGGTGGAAGTCATCACCTTGGTGAGGGAGAAGATATCTTGATGGGTCTACCACACCATTGGATTCCCTTATTGGATAAAATTTTGCATGAGTATTCTTTTCATACTACCAATGGTTTAATAAAAACTCTAATGCACATCTAGGTTAATGTGGATAGTCATCTACAATGTATATGACTTTAGAACCATCCCTTAAGTTGAAAGGGGTGTAGGAGGTGTGGTTGAAATGGTAGTGAAGGGTGGAGGACAAGGTGGAGGGGATATGGAGGAAGTAGAGGAACTGAACAAGGAAAGTAGTGGAGGTAGAGGGGGCATGGGATCAAAAGGATAAAGGATAAAAGGAGAGTCCTATGGGAAAATTTATTCCCACTACTATTCTTTAATTAGGTTCACTTGAGGTATAATTTTTCTTGAGAATAGGTCATTGAATAGCAGGGAAGAGATGGGTTGATTGAAGGCTAGTCCTGTGGTGTTATAGGTAATGAAA
This sequence comes from Torreya grandis, assembly GCA_037957365.1. Classification (NCBI taxonomy): domain Eukaryota; kingdom Viridiplantae; phylum Streptophyta; class Pinopsida; order Cupressales; family Taxaceae; genus Torreya; species Torreya grandis. The sequence goes on along the minus strand of JARHVA010011287.1, from coordinate 29,393 downwards.
AGAGGGGGTCAAGGAGATATGCAGCAAGATGTTTTTGTGGTTGGAAGAGATATCTAGGCCTATGAATTAGTTTGAATCAAAACATAAGGCCTTTAGTTTGGATATGAATTATGGGTTGCCTTTTGCTTCTTTTTTGGCCTTTTACCTAAGTTAACTCTAGGTATTACAGTAGATGGTCTGACTAGGATTATGGAAGTTATAAGGATTGATAGTGGAAGACTTAGATATACTAAGGGGATTTATAAACTAATAAATTAGGCATCAAGAGGTTCTTTACTATAATATATATGCCCTAAAGGTTATAGTTACATTTTCTATTAAAGCCACACCTAAGAGAGGCACTAGGAGGATTTCAGGTTGTGAGATGGAGGGAACAGAAGGGAATGAGGAGGTAAGGATTATTGTAAGGAATAAGGCCAAAGTTACTTGGGTAAAATATGGAGGTGGTAATGGGAAAGAGAAGAGAAAACTCCTAAGTAACTTTTAGGGGCATAGCAAAATTGGTGGGTACTAGAATTAGGAGTTGGAAAGTGATAAGAGTGAGAGGTAGAAGGGAAACAAGAGAAGATGGAGGCATGAGAGGGGGAACCTATATGGGTAGCATTTGGGAGCCTTGATCTAGTATCACTCTTGGGCTATTTTCCACATCAAACTTCAGGGTCTATGTAGCCCAAGGTTGAGATGTTGGTGGCTAAATGGGTTACACCTAGGTTTCCTAGTATCAAGTAGTATGTGGATGGCTCTATCATGGCTTGGTTACTAAAAATACTAGAGGAGGTGGAGGAGTTGAGGCATGAGTATGATTTTATATACAAATTAAATCCAAGGCATAAGTAGTGGGAGATATTGGTAGATGAATAATAAAGGCATGATGAGTGGGAGCTACCAGCATAAGCATATCTAGATTTGGAGCTCAATAAGGGGAAGGTGGTGAGACACATTAAGGATCCTCTAAGAGATGGCCAAATTTTTTGGATTTGGGTCCTCTATGGATCAAGTAAGAGATGGAAGAGGCATATAAGGGCCTTATTGATCTTTTTACCCTTATTCTTTGATGCTATTTGAGATAGCACCTCTTAGTCATCAGTGGCATTTGGATAAATCTCATCATCATCTTCAGCTTGATGTCCATATTTGATGTTGAGTTAGGTTGAGTACTATTCTAATTAAGCTTAAATTAACCCTTTAGGGTCCCATTTCTAGATCCTACACTTTTCAATTATGAAGGAGTCTTGCTCAATTTCTTTCTTATAAATATAAGGGTAGGTCTTATAGATATGGTACCTTATGGTAATCAAGAGTTGAAGGCACACCTTCTATTGATGTTGTGTGTATAAATCAAAGATGACCTCCACTAGTTGATAGGGAATATCATGTTTGGATAATTAGTCTAAAACATAATATGGTAGATGGAGTGGGTCTTAAAGAAACCCATGATTCAGAGTTGGGTCATCCTTATACATCTAGTAGTCTTTAATGGTTGTGATGAAATCCTTGGTCACCTTTGAGAGCTAGGTCATTAGAGCCTCATTAATGTCTTGGAGAGGGTGTATTATGACTTGAAGGTGTTCCCAAAAATATCAATAATTTAGTTCTAAGAGTTGGGAAATCATACCTAATCATTGACCTCACATTACACATGGATGGCATTGTGAAGGATGTCACTTAATAGGTCAGTGTAGGGGAATGCTTCTGGTTTGGTAGTGGCTATATGGAATCCACACTTCTTATAAGATATGAGGGCATACTCATACATTACATTTTGGTAATAATTTAATCTTGAATCTTTAGGGACTTGTTTGACCACTTTAAATATATCATTTTAGTGATTTAACTTGGTCAAGTCATCCAGGAATGTGGTGTCCCTATATTTGGGTTTAGCTTTTGGGTTTGAGGATGAATAAACCATTGGAGTAGGAGGAAGGGGAAATTATGGATATTTAATAATAGAAAGCATAGGTTATAGGGGATCTATAGAATTTTTAAATAAAGGAGTTAGAAATTTCTTTGAAGGTAGTGATGACAACCATTAATGAGATTCTCTTAGGGTTTATAAGCATATACATATAACCCCCCTATATTAATGGGTTTTGGTTTCTCAATTTCTATGAATTAAAATTTTATTTGGTGGTGGGATATTATCTCTTTATTTCTAAATCCAAAATTAAATTTTAAGCCTATGATCCTCTACCTCTAGTCGTGTATAATAATGGTGATCAGATGTTAAAATTGTCCAATCAAGCCTAGATTCCCATTATATTAATACCCATCATGTGATAGTCATGAAGGCATATCTCTTATAGAATTTACCCTTAAATTCTATCTTTAGACATATATCATTTACTCATTGGTCTTCCCAATAATGGTTTACACCTAGATGTGGCTCCGTACTCCATGTCATTTCTTTAGATTGGGTGATGTGTCACCTAGAGACATGTGACACATCCTAATTTGTTCTCTAGTTTCATCTATAATTTATTCTAACCTTCTTGGGCCTTCAGGTGGCTGATAGTTTATCTACATACTAGGTGATGTGGTGCATTCTCATCTAACTAGGCTCTCTCAAGCTCCAATAGTTTTGGCAGGTCTGGGGTATTGGTCGCTATGATACATGGAGATGTGGTGCCTTACCATTTTTCTAAGATATCTTGAGCTTTAACATCTATGAAAATTTTGGGGGATTGACCACTCTATTACATGGTGACATGGTACCTTCCCATTTGGCCAAGCTCTCCCAGGCTCTGACATTTTTGGCAAGTCCAAGGGACTATCTACTCTAACTTATGGTGATGTGGTGCCTTCCCATTTGATTGGGCTCTCCTAATATTTGACATCTCTAACAAGTCTAGGGTAATGGTCACTCTAATACATGATAATGTGATTCCTTCCCATTTAGTTGGGATATCTTAAGATCTAACATATATGATAGGTTTAGGAGACTGTCCACTTTGACTTGTGGTGATATGACACCTTCCCATTTGGCTAAGCTCTCTCAATATCTGACATCATAAATAGGTTCAGGGGATTAGATGCTCTAATACATGGTGACATGGAACTTTATCATTTGGTCAAGCTCTCTTAAGATCTAACTTCTCTAACAAGTCTAGGGGACTAGATGATCTGATTAGTGGTAACATGGCACCTTTTTATTTGATCAGGATCTCCCATGCTCTAACATATCTAATAGGTATGGGAGATTGGTTGATATAATTCATGATAATGTGGAGCCTTCCCATTCAATAAATATCTCCTGAGATATAACATCTCTAACAAGTTTGGGGGATTGGCCACTCTAACTTTTGGTGATGTGGTGCCTTCCCATTCAGTCGAGCTCTACAAAATTCATAAAATTACTAGGTAAGAAAGTAAAAGGAATATGATACATTAAAACTTACTAGTCAATTATAGATATATTGATTTTACATGGAGGGAAATGGTTATGTTTTTTTAGGAAGGGAACTAGACTCTAGGATATTTTGGTGAAAGTAAACCTACAATGTTAACACCATGATTTCATAAAAATAATAGACACTCCTTAGATCTTAAAAATGAAAAAAAAATTTTACTACTTAGGGAAATCAAAGTGATGTATATTCTAAGGATTTAATTAGATGTTTCCAATGAGACCAAAAGGAAGGACCCTAAAGTTCTAGTTCATGAGATTTTTTTAGAGGGGTTGCCCATTTTAAAGAAAAGGGGGCATGTTGGTCACAACAAAAGGTAGCATATCATGATATCTATGAGTACCATAACCTTAAAATAAATATCACACACACACACACACACATTGAATTATATGATTTTGATTTTTTTTATTGAATTTTATTTCTATAGATATATTCATTTATTATGAATGAAATTTGATTTCTCATGAGAATAATGTATAGTAAACAATGTCACATGAGTGTTTTAAGTTTAACAAATCTTGGTCTAACTAATATTAGATTAATGTATTTAAGATCCTTTTTGATTAAGTGGCATGATATTATTTTATTTTTACTACACCATTATTATGAAACTATGAGTGTATATATTAATAAGGCTTATAATCCTTATGGAAGGTCTAATGTGTTTAAATTATTAACCAACTTTTTTGGTAGGACAATTTATTTTTATGTGGTTATTTTAACCATTTTTTACTATAGTTTGATAATATTGATCTTTAGGCCTCAAGTGGGTTAATAAATACTTGTTGTAATATATTGAAGTGAAAATAGAAATGTGATTAGGGTTTCATTTAACATGTAATTCAATGAGGCATTGAAGTGAGTGTAGGGATTCTGTTGCATAACTATTATAGATTAATTTTTATTTAAGTTAGTTTAGGTTAATCATAAGCCTATTTTAGTTATGCATTTTTTATTATAATAAATTCATTTATCCTGGGTTTATAAGGTGTCACACCTCTTTTGTCTTTTTTTAGGGAGTCTTGGACTTACATTCACATGTAAATTCCTCCACACTTGCCACATACATCCCCTTCACCTTATGGATATTAGGTATATTCAGCACAAGGTTGTATAATTAAATCCTCTTTCTTTCTAGATCTATTTATTTATCTCTCTTTTCTCATTTTACTCACTTGATCTAGTCCATATTGAGATTTTTTAAATGGCTTGAGGCCATTCTTCATTCTCCTCTTGTCTTACATTAAATATTGTACTTGGAAATTTATGATTTGTATGCCTTATTTATAGATGTGGGTTTTCCTTCCATTTAATGGTTTCCCCACTTGAAAAGTCTTGTCTCTTTCTTTCCATTTTGGCTTGTTATTGAGGTGATGTCTTCCTTTGCACATTCATTTTATTTTTTTCAACATTATTATTTTATGATTCTAGCATAATTCATAATATGTTATCAGAGCCAAGTTGTCTTTTAACATTGACATTTGAGTGTGTGCATGAATTTTAGTGGATATATATGCTTATTTTTCCACCCTTGCAAATAAAATATATTTTTTTTGTCATTTATCTCATAAATTTCATGAATACTATCATTTTTTGCATATTTAAATGTTAATTGTAAGTTACTATCAAAGATGATTTTCTTTCAGTTTTTTAATAATCATATTATTTTGACACCCTATGTTTTACTCAAATTAGTTTTTTTTCATTTTATTTTTATTTTTATTTAATGCCAAATACATGGTAATTTGTTTACATATAATTTACGAGTTATTTTTTATTCAATTCTATCAAAAACAAGACTATACCAATTTAGTGATTTTTTCCTTTTCTTAGGCTTACTCCTTAAAAAAAACTTAGTTTTTTATTATTTTTCCTAGTATCTATATGGTTATATTGTTTTATTTTGATGATTTATACCTGACCTTTCATTCTATCATTTTAAAATTTTAAATAAATTTAATTTTTCTCCTTTGAGTTTTATACAATAGTCTTTCTATGATATTTGGATGTTTATTCTTTAAGCTCATCGCAACATTACATCCATGCGGTGTTTTCTACTTTGGATGTTTTAATTCTACCAAATTGCTTAGAATTCTACATGTATCATCTCATTTTATATTTTATGTCTTCTTATGCATGTTTGAATATCTTTTACCTTGGCATCCTTTTCTTTGTCAAACATTGAAGGCATCCTTTATCTATTTTTTAGTATGGTGTCATTCTTGTAACATGTTATCTTATCATTATTGAAGTTTAAATTCTTAGTGGAATGTTACTATTGTGTGTTTGTTTATATTAAAATATATAAATTTAATAATTATCACCATTTTTTTTTCTAAGTAACGTATTTCCATAATGCTTCCATTTTTTTTTGGATTTTTTTTGGTTTAAAAGTCAAGTGGCAAGGAAGCATATTCACTTGTTACATGGTAAGTTAAACCTAGTTTTTTGGTAGTTTTAAGGCTGTTTTTAAATGTGTTTTTCTAATTATTCAAGGCATTTCATATGAGGTAAGTTGTGTTGCTTTTTTTCTAAGCTCAAAACTTCAAACTTGGAGTATCATTATTTTGCATTATTTGTCTTTGTATTCCTTACATGGTATTACACTTCCATGCTTTAATTTATGTATTAAAATTCAAAATGTATTCTTTTATTTGTCATTTTTGACTTTTATTTGACAAAATATTTTTAAAAATAATAAATAAAAGTAAATCTATATATAGTTTCTTTTTTCATTTAATATTTTTAAATGAAGTCACTTTTAAAAAAAATCATTCTTGAAACTTGAAAAGTGGAAAATGTTTTTTGTACATAATTTTTGGTTGTATTACATTTTTTCCATATTCAAACCAAAAAATGGATATTTTAATATTTTCAAAAATCCCATAATTTTTTAAAACATGTATGAGATTTATCATTTTTTTTTAAATTTAATGTTTTATATATGACATTCAATTCAATATTCATTATTCATTTTGAAACACAAAATTGATAATGCATTTTTCGAATGCTTGAAGATAAAATTTGTCTTGCACAATATATATTTTAACATTTTTAAGTAGCATCTTCATTATAAAGGGTTAGATTAAGACAGTCAAATAACCTTTTTATTCATATTTTTTTTAGTGTTATCATTCATATGTTACTATTAAATGGCTTTCAATCTCACACTATTTTTAGCATTTAAAAAGTTTACTAATAAATTTGATTTAAAGGATCATGAAATTTATGCTCTTAAATGTAAATTTTCATGTCAAAACATGACTATTTATGCCTTCAAATCCTGTTTTAATGAAAACAAGGAGACAATGCATAATGTTATTGGTGCAATTAATTCAAAAATTATGTCTTTTAAGCTTAATAATGCCTCTAATGTTGATGATAATTGTGATTATAGTGAAACTTTCACTCATTTTCACACTCATATTTCTAACCCCAATTTCCACATCATGCACTCGATGGGTTATAATGCAGACAACCTTGGTAAACACAAATGTAATTCTTAAGCTTCTTTTGCTTATTTCTAATGTGAATTTTATAGGGCTTGGTTTTAATGCACCTAATGTGAATTTGAATATGTGTTGTCCCCCTCACCATAGGACATAGCACAATAGTAATTATCACTCTCATAATACCTCTCATAATGTTTTTCATGCTCATACTTTGGTAAAAAATGGATTTTTTTTAGCATTGTGGAAAACACAGGCATATTTACAAATTTTAGAAATTTCATCCATGTAAATCTTGTGGTAAATAAACTCATGACACTTTACATTGTTGGAAAACCACTTAAACACCTAATTCAATGCTCAAACTAATTTGTATCCCTAAAAATATGGTATCTTCTCAAGACTTTGATGTCCATTCTTTTGATAATTCATTATTACTTCAAGTATAATATATTTTACAAGTGACACATCTTATTTATCTCCATTTTGATAAGTTTAAAAATCAATTTTGTGACTACTTATTATTGTAGATTAATAAGGAAATATGTTTTATTTCGCGCTAATTATTTTTATACTAACTTATTTTAGTGAAATTTTTCACACTTAATGATGTAATTTGTTGTTTTCTCCCATTTCCTTATATTATATTTATTTTTATTACATTTATTATAAATAATATTTTATGGCATATTTTTTACTTAACATGAAATATTGTTGTAATATTTTATTTATAAGTGTAATGAATACTATTCCCTTTTTAGTTGGTCTTTGCTCCAATACAAATTGACCATGTTGTCAGAAGATGATTCTTGTAAATTATCAATGATCACACATTCACATTTACAAGCTTATTGGTGTCACCTTCTCTTCTTTATTCTCTCATATCATTTTAATTCTTCTTGAAATTAGTTTCTATTAATGGGGATAATTATGTAATGTCAACTCCTTTCTTTTTTTAAAATATTTTCTCCTATTTTTTACCCCAAATAAAGGTAAAGGGGGGAGTTTTGGAGATTAATATTTATTTATGCTATTTTAGGTTAATCCTGAGTCTATTTTAGTTATGCATTTATTATTATAACAAATTCACTTATTTTGGGTTTATGAGGTGTCATGCCTCTTTTATCCTTTTAGAGAATATTAAAGTTACATTCATATGTGACTCCCCCCACACTTACCATAGATATTCCCCTCACATTATTGGGATTAGGGATATTTGGCACACATAAGAAGGCTGTAAAAGTATCTCATTTTTCCTTCTAGATCTATTTATTGAGATTTCATCTCTCATTCTTCTCACTCTAGTCCATATTGAGATGTTTACTTATGGATTGAGGCCATTATTATTTCTACTTTTAGTGTCTTACATTAAATATTTTACTTGGATATTAGTGTTTTACAAGCTTTATTTATATATGTTGGGTTTTCTTTCATTTAACAGTCTCCCCACTTGACAAATCTTATATCTTGCATTCTCTTATGGCTTGATATTAAGGTGATATTTTCCATTACACATTCATTTTATCTTATTAAATATTATTATTTTATGATTATAACATAATTACTAATAGTAACTTTGATTGGAACCTTAGTTTTAGTCTTTGAATCTAATTTCCAAGCTTGTTTATGGGGGAATCATTATAATTTTGCATGAAAAATGATGCCAAATGATAAAGGAAAACTAGGAGTCAATTGCAACAATTATAAAATTAAAACAGAAAAAAATGGAAAAATGAAGAACATAACACATCGAAGTGCAAAATAATAAATAAAAAATAAAGCTTGGGTGCATGAAATTTTGAAGGAAAACCCCATGAGGAATTATTAACAAGAAACCACATCTCTAAATATAGTATGAACCATTTCTATTTTTAAATGGGTTGCATTATTTTAGGTGAATTTATAATATCAAGTTAAAAAGGATTTTAAATCCCATAGATTGTATGTATCATATTTTTTTCATAATTAGGTTTACTAAATGCTCAATATCATGTCATGAGATGTAATTATCTTCATAGTTGTGACTTATCCACCATATAGTTTTTTAACACTATAAAAGGCATTTATTTATAATGCCTAAGATTTATTACAGTTGTAGTTTGTGATAAAATAGGGTTTACCTCTAGAACCCTAATAACTATAATCATAGATCCATAATATGAAGATGCACCACTCACTTGTTTAAACAAAATATTTAGATATGAATTATGCCTATAACATGATGTAGAGAATAAAATCTAAGTTAATATAGTATGATATTGAGGAACCAATATGTTTTGTAGCCATGTGTAGCTATAATATGAAGTGTATGGTTTTGCCTTGCCTTGTTAGAGTTATTTCAATCTATTTGTCCCAAAATATATAATATGCATATTATGATAGGTTTTCTACAACTAGTAATAAATAATGTTTTTCCATGATGGACTTAGCACAAGTAGTTTTTTTGTTGTAAAATAGTCATAATATATACACATGTTATACTTGATAAGTTGAATAATAGAAATATATAGATTTACCTTGACAATGAAATTCACATTATATTGTATTGTTATGCCACAAGATGACCCTATTTCTTGATGATTGATGTATCAACCAGTAGTAGCCTAACATCTTGTATTCAAACCAAATTATTTGTTTTAAATTATTGTTTTAATTTCAAAATGGATTTCATTTTTAGGGGATTACCATTAGGAGGTTGTAACATGTTTGTTTAATGTGAGAACACTAGATTGATTGGCATGCATGTAGACAATGGCTTGTATCAAAGTGAAATTACCATGGTGTTGATGCCTAAATGTGTACCACAAGTACCTTGAGTGTTAATAAATATTTCTCATTTTATATTTTAGAGAATTTAGTGCATAGGTTGTGGGTTGCAATGATCCTATTACTTATTGGTATAATAGAGGTAGTAAGTGACTATTTCACAATATTTATATTAAGTGGTGGTTGAGAGCCACCATGTACAAATAGCAAATCTATGTATAATATGTAGTAGCTATGCAAAGAATATTGAATTATGATTAAAAAATAAATTAAGAATTAATTTAGGATGGATATTTACAATGAAAAGATAAACTAAGGTGATCCAAGTTAAAATAGAAGTAAAAGGAAGGGTAGGGAAGAAAGAAAGATGTTGTTGGTCTTGTTTCAAAAATTATGACAAAATTCACATATCATCTAAACATGTGTTAAACCAATGTATGAAATGAAGTATCTTAAGCCCAAATAAAAACATATATTATACAAGCTTCAAAGGAAGGTATGAAATGATGCAAATAGGAACTAGACTCACTTTAAATATTCACTCCCACAAGCAAACACCATTATCCCAAATGCAAAAGAAGTGTAGAAAATGAAATAAGCCTAAGAACTTTCAACTAATCTAGTAGTGACACAAATTAGTAGCTCTAAATCCAAGATACACATATAGAATCCATAAGAACCATTAAAATTTGAAAGTGAAACTAGACAACTGAGAGAGAAACCTTATAAAAAAATTTACAAGCAAATACTAGACAATATTTGTAGAATTCCTTGATTATAGTTTTTGGGTGAATATTTTGTCACCAATAAAATGGTGATAGAATGGTACTTTCAACCATAGTGTGATGATATTAAATCTCTCCTTGAGGAAAGGGTAGGTTCCCTTATTTTTGCTAACTAAAATAATAAGCAATTAATTACACTTATTTACATTAACTATATTATGTGGGTGTTTCCATATCATCCAATTATCTTTTTTCAAAATTTATTTTCACTTAAAAACTTATATTATAATCCCTTTTGATTCTCATGATGTATCATGAAAATATAAAATTACTTATTAGAGTAATAATAGATGATATTTAGATTAGTCAGACGTAAAAATAACTAGAATAATACCAATGATGTGATGTAAATAGATGGAACAAAGTGCAGCCCAAAGTATACAAATTATTTCCAATGAAGAATAAATAACCAAATAAAATAACTAATTGCCTAAAGTTTCCATAGTCACTTCCAATAAACACAAACCCAGTAATAATATTACAGCTCAAAAGACTTTAAAATCAGCTTCCTAGCACCTTCTGATTTATAGAAATTCACACCATAATTTGATCAAAAGCACAAAAAAATGTAATGGAAAATATGTAAGAACATTTAAAATACAAAAAAAGTTTATTCCAACATAAATATTGAAATATCACTTGATTTTATTATATTGATTGAATTGCTGATTTATAATTTGAACATAAAATTTCAAAAGTTGCTTCTCAATTTAGTAGAATTTCTCTTTTATATCCCTGGTTATCCTTTCAAAAAAGAGAATCCTCTTATTTATAGAGAGGAGTTATGAAAAAAATAGGGAAACCATAACTACTTTGAATTATTCTTGACAGAGTCCAATTTTACTAAGGACGGTGTACTTTTCCTACATGTAAATTACAAACAATAAAACTACATATGAAAAACTATGAAAATAAACAAAGTGTTAGTAGACACAAGAATTTATTCCCTTTTATTCTTGTCTAGGTATGTTTCGTATCTCTTCAGGGCTACTTGAAATTCATTATTGTTAGCCTTGATGTATTTCTAGAGATGGTGAGGACCCTTGAGATGGACTGTACTAGATTGACTAACATTCCTTTATTTTTATCCAAGATTATTTATAATTTATCCATTATTAATTAGAATTCAACTAGATTATCAATGGATTCTAGTGTGAATGTTCCTAATTCCACCTCAGTGTGAACCAAGGAGGATAACTCTTGAATAATTATTTCTGTAGGAAGGATTTTTTAAGAGTCATCTATTACCTAGCTAGGGAGTTCCCAAATTTTATCTGTAAGGTCCAACCCATTATTTGTGCATAATTCCTAAGATTATTTAAGATCCTTAATCATATTTTGGAGGACTTCTTTCTTATTCTTCATTACCTCTCTATATTCTACAAACATATTTCTACTAAGAATAACTTTTGGCACAACTAAAAGTCCTAACTTGAACTAGGACAATTGGGTTCATGTATGAATATCATTATCTATTAACTATAGTCCTTGAGAGAGTGTATCAAGTGTTTGATGCACTTCCTTCTTTACTTCACTCAAATTATTAATAAGATCAATGACAGAATGTATCTATTGAGCACCTTGCATTAAAATCTCTCTATCAAGGCATTGACTACCTATCCTTATGACCCAACCTTATCTACCTATTGAATAGTTTTTTAGTAGCCTCTCTCTCCACAAGCTCAACTAGTTTATAAGATTGAGTGATTTTTAGTAGAACTAAAGTCAATTGTTCTACCTATGCTTTGAGCTGATCCTTGATCACCTTATCCTTGTCATATCTCTCAAGCAAATATGCCATCACTACCTGCAGATCCTCTTTTGCACCTTCATGCATTTGTTTACCAAGATATATCCATCCAATTACATATTCATATGCTTGGATATCTTCAATGTTTTTACCTTCTAGAGGAACCACAACTTTGGCATACTTCTTACCATAATCCAAAATCTTTCTTGATATTATTTTGGCCTTTTTTTTTTAATTTTTGGCTTTACTAACACAAGTTGACTAAAGTAAAAATCATCTAGTGACATAGCTCACTTATTTCTCTTAGGTGTTTGAGATATTATCTAAGGGATAATGGTAGATGGATCTTCTTATGTAGATGATGTCAAGAACTAGGCTCATGGGAGAGGATCAATAGTTTGTGAGGTAAGTGGAATGAAAGGTAGAATAGAGGTATCTGGTAATGAAATAGATATTGATAGAGTGATGGTAATGATAGGTGGCATTTGGGTTGGTATAGTGGAAAATTTTAATCCCATTGGCACATTTAGCATGAGAGTAGATGATACTTCAGTTGCCAATTTTGAATATGAAGTAGACATGAACTTATCCATGTCTTGTTGGGTAAAATATAGATTGGTAGGTGATCTTGATGAATTTTATGGACTAGGCAAATTATAAATGGACCTAAATACTTGGTCTAAATTTCCATGAGAATGAACTTGAAAGAGTGTATCACCGGTTGGTGAGGAAGGAGATGAATAAATGGTCTGAAAAATCACTATAGGGGTAATTGATGCAGTAGGAGTGATAAGTGGAGAGTATAAGACACTACTTAAGTAGCCTCTATTTGAGAAGTCACTAGCTACATTGATGCTTCACTTGAGGTAGTATTTTATTCTCTACTCACTTGAACATTTTTTCCCTCTGTGTCAGTGCCCTTGACTTTACCTTTGCTTTTGAAAACAAATTTTACTTCTATGTAGAGGTAGAGGTGTCTTCCTTATTCTTTATCCTAAGTTCTTCTCACTTTCTAGAAGTTTCTTCATCATATTACTCCTCTTAGCTAGTCTTGAATGGTTTTAATATGATATCCTTTCCCTCCAGCTAGGCATTGGTTTTAGTGAGAATGAGTTGGAATCTATCTCTTATAGAAGTATATTCCTTTATTGACCATTGTATTGAGGAAAGAGGAGAAGAATCAACCTGTTTACTCTCATATAGAGAATCCAATGTATTTTCATCATCTTTCAACCCTTCAAGAATGTCATCCAGTTTTAAATTAATAATTTTATCTAGAGTGAGATGGTTGTAGTCAATATTTCTCATGTCTTCCTATGTTCTACACTCAACCTAAATATCCTCTATTCTATAAATGTGAGTGTAATTCCCTTTGAGATTTTCTTTCATCTTCTTATATTCAAAGTCTTCTTAGCTCTTAATATTTTTTAATAGTGATCTATTATATTTTGGTTTCCATTATCTTGGCCTTTGGAGTGGTAGACACTATATATTGACCAATTTTGGTTGGGTACTTGAAACTAGGATTATGAGCATCTGATTATTTCTTATATACACTCATCATCTATTGACACATCTCCATTAGATTCAGCTTATCACTCAGATATCTGGGTATCATATAGGGTTGTTCACTAAACCCTCCTACTCTAATGTAGGTGAAGGTTAGGAATTGAAATAATATAAAAGCAACCTTATTCACTTGCTCCCATGCTGTGTCTTAAAATATCTTCTTCTCAGGGTATTTATAAAAAGCATAAATGTACTTGTAAAAGAAGGCATAATTAAACCTTTTGTAATGTTTTAATCTCTCCTTCAGGGTCAATTATGGATAGCACTCATACATAAGAACTTGCCCTTTATCACCATTGCTAGTTAGACCTAGAAAATATTTCATACTAGTTGTAGCATATAATAAATAAGAGGTCATGAAGAAATTGAAATAAGTCACCTCAAAAATTTGGTGACAAATAGCATCACTGATCTATTTTCCCCAAAAGATCTTCTATTTATTCCTCTTGATGACCTAGATGTAATGATACATCCACTCTTGAAAAATGTTTGATGTGGGTATCCCATTAAATCTACTTAGAAGAGTGATAAAATACCATACTTCCTCCAAGAATTCACTATGATAAAATTTTTTGGGCCATCTATCAATGATAGGCCGAGGAGTCCTAATCTGATGGGATTTGATGTGCTTCTTCCATTTGTCAGAATTCTTATCATAATGTTCTTG
>JARHVA010011287.1:0-10000 GCA_037957365.1 Torreya grandis | reverse complement strand
TTCTTACTTAATGGTAGAGTAAGATTCTTAATGGACTTGACCTGTGTAGGATCAATCTTTTTTCCTTCCTTGGTCATAATGTGCCCAAGGATTTTAAATTTAATAACCCCAAAAATAGATTTCTTAGATTAAGGGATATCCCATGTTGACAACACCTTTAAATTACTTGTTGTTAAAACATTAATATAGACCATAATGATCTTATCTATTTAATCCTAAAAATCTAGGTCCATTGCCCTCTAAAAGGTGGTACTAACATTGATCAACTAAAAATGGATTTTATGATATGCAAATGTGCCCCATGGATTAGTGAAGTTCATCTTGTGTTGATCTTCATCATGTACCTCCACTTGGTTGTATCCTGAGAAGCCATCCAACATAGACAACATCTATGAACCCATTACTATTTGCAATACTTGATCCATTAGCAGTGATGGGTAATTATCCTTTAGTGATGATTGGTTCAGATTATGAAAGTTAATATAGAAGAATATTTTTCCATTATTTTTCCTCATAAGAACAATGTTAGCTATCCATGTTGAGTGATGTATAAGAAAGTTGATTCTAGCATTTAACATCTTTTGGATCTCAATAAGGATGGTATCTAAGATTTTGGGATTATATTGTCATTATTTCTACTTATGAGGCTGAGACCCATATTTGAGAAGAATATCATGCTAAAATTCCTTGGGTCAAAAATATTTCAAATCATCATATTAATATGATAATACATCAATGTACTACCATAGAAGTGTCACCAACTTCTCTCTTTCCTCTAACGAGCAACATTTCCTAATATTTATAATTTTGGGATCATCCTCCATTCCTAGATTGACTTTATCATTTTTTGTTGATGAATATAATTTAGACTATTATCATTTGATAAATTGATCATGTTTATCAAAGAGTCTCTCCAAATAAACTAAACCCTTGGGAATCTTATTCCCTTTTAATTACAAATTTTCTTTGCAAGTTTCCTTGTCTACCTTGGAGATTAATTATTGAGGAGTAGAGTCACTCCCTTCAAAGTATAACTCACTAAAGTTTTATAACTTCTCCTAGAAGTCAATGAATTTCTCATCATTATTGAAAACATTCCAATGATTAGCATAATCAAGAACACTGGGTCAGAAAACCAACTCAATGGTATACTTGTTTCCTTGGAAATCCTTGTGAGGAATCAAGAGGGTGGATGAAATAGCCAATGAATCTACCTTATCATTATATTATCTTCAAACTATTGATATATTAAAAGAATAAAAATATTCCATGTAATCCCAAACATGATTGTGATAATACCTTAGCCTTTCATTCTTTATTTGATACAAATTCTTGACTTGACAAATGACTAACTTGAAATCACCTTGAGCATGAAGATTTTTAATTCTTTTCTTTTATGCAACATCCATCCCTAAAAAATAGGCTTCATAATTAGTTGTATTGTTAGTATTATCATATTTCAACTTAAAATAAAAATGGAAGATCTTCCCTTCTAATGATATGAGGACTATCCCATCTCTAGATCTAGTTGAAGAGCAACTGCCATTGAATTCTAAAGTCCAAACATCATTTGAAGTTTTACTTTGAAATTTTCAAAATATAAAATATATTCATCTAAAGAGGATGGTTCATATATTTCTTAAACTTCATCTAAAATATCATTTTATGATACTAGATTCTTGTCTATGGTCAATAAATTTATACGCATTCTAGAGGTTTCAAAGATAATCTAAGATTTTGGATCTTTAGTCTTTATCACTGTATAGTTCACCTGATTCTATGGGTGAAGTTTTTACATAACACCTTTGATAGGTATGCTATCCTCAGACAAATCTATGTTTATTTCACCACCAACATCTTTGTAGAAGTTTTATCCTAACAAAACTCCATACAAGGATAGAACATCAGCTACAAGAATCATCATCTTTATCTTTTTCTCCAAAAAAGTGGCAAATATAAATTGTGCATCTTTAATTTGGCCTATGATGGGTATTTTCTTAGTTTCCATTGAAAATCAATGGCCAAAATTCTTTTTTAGAGTTAACCCCAAGGCAGTATCTACTTTGGTCAACATCACATTGTCAGAGGCACCTGAATCAATGATGTAATTATTGAGCTTGTAACCATTGACAAATATGGAAATATAGAAATTATCTATTTTTCCAAAGATGAATGAAGGAGTTAAAACCAAGTTATTTTATTTAGGATTTGATTTAGGGTCAATAGGTGTACTTTTAGATGAAACCTGATTGGAATTGGCCACTTTACTCTTTACAAACATAGCCAATATTTCAAATTGATCAGGATTGGATTAAAGGTATTCAACCTCAAATATTTGAATTTTCATCTTCCTATCATGGTATATGATATTAAAATATAGGTACAGGGCAGCTGAGGAAGATGAGACATTTTCATTTTTAGGTTTTGGATTTTGGGCACTGGGTCTAGATGTAGAAGGAGAACTAGAATGATGTGGTGTACTTACTTATTTATCCCCGAATGTGTCCTTTGGTTAAACTGGTAAAGGATTTCCTATTTTGGAAATCATGACCTATTTACATAGTTCATACTTGGATTTAGTTTTATCAACCTTCTATTATTGATTCAACTAGTTTTGATAATGGGTGAAGATGGTGTAAGACTCACCATGTGTATCTTCCTCTTGTTTAGCTTTTTCTTCTTCAAAGTTTAGAAACCTCATATTAGAATTGCTAGGTTATCCTTCTTCATATCATATAACTGGATTAAAATATTCTTATAGAACATATTGTATCTCTAGAATATCATCATTTTTAGGTTCCAACTAGTTAACTACTACATTATCTAGTGGTGCCTCCAATGCAAGCCTTACTTTCAGTGGAGGAAGCTTATTCTAATTTTATATTCTTGTATCATTGTTGGAAAAATTATAATAATTTGGGTATGTTATTATTATATTATCCTTGTATGAATAAAATGACATACCTTGAGACATTTTCTTCTTGAGTGCTAGGAATTCATTTTCCAACTTCTACACCATAAGATCTGTGGTGCTAGTATAAGGTGAAGTTGAAGAGGAATTCCATTTAGAATTGATCAAATTATTTCTCACTTTTCCCACCAAGATCAAATAATATTCTAATTCATTGTCTAATATTTAAGGAGCATCAAGGTCACCTATTACTACTCTTCAAAAAATAAAACTAACCTTTGGTAATTGATAATTCATAAAGAATCACTTCAAGTTCTCAAGTATCGATTGTTCAACAATTGGGATCTTATTCCTCAACTTATTGAACTTTGACATGAAATCACACATGATCTTATGTGTTTCTTTCTTCATTTGTGTAAGTTGAGCCAATAAGGCATGAGAATCTTATATCATCTTGAACCTTGACTCAAACTTAGCCTTAAGTGTTACACAACTTGTGATGGTTCCTATTGTGAGATGTTAAAACCAATCAAAAACAACACCTTGGAGCATTTCTATGAATAATTTTATAGAAACATATTTATGTTCCACTATAAGAACTTTACATTTAATGTATAATGTCAAAATATATTCATTTAGACATTGCTTACCATCACCATAGAACTTGGGGAAATGTTTCCATGAACCATGAGATAGTTCATGTGATGGTGGTGTCAAATTCAATTGACCAAAATAAATTCCCCATGGACCTTGAGCATCCATTCTATGTGGGTTGTATGGAGGAATAAAAAACCTTTGTAAAGGTAAAATAGGTAAGACCCTATGAATGTTGGAAGCTTCCCCTAGTATAAGAGATCTTATATTGGTAGGAGAAAACTTCTTGTATACTAAAGAGGTGATCATGTACATGTTGACAAAAGATCAAAGCTATGTTCTTGAAACAACTCAAATGTAGGATCAATGTGTCCTACTTCCCTTCGACTATGGGTGTAACTTTGTTCATCCAAAGCATGAATTTATCCAAAAAAGGAAAGATATTAGCAATAAAATAATAATAACAATTAAAAAGGTGTTGGTTTCATTTCAACCGCATGAGTGTAGCTCTTGATTGCATATTTGATCCCTAGTAGAGTCACCAAATATTGTTGGGTGAATATTTTGTCATTAATAAAATGGTACTTTCAACCATAGTGTGATGAGATTAAATCTCTCCTCAAGAAAAGGGGAGGCACCCTTCTTATTGCTAATTAAAACAACAAGCAATTAATTACATTTATTTACATTAACTATATTATGTGGGTGTTTCCATATCATCCAATTATCTTTTTTCAGAATTGATGTTCACTTAAAAACTTATATTATAATCCCTTTCAATTCTCACAATGTATCATGAAAATATAAAATTACTTATTGGAGCAATAATAGATGATTTTTAAATTAGATAGGCATAATAATAACTAGAATAATACCAGCAATGTAACATAAATAGATGGAACAAAGTGTAGCCCAAAGTCTCCACCTTATTTACAATGAAAATTAGATAACCAAAGAAAATAACACATGACCCAAAGTCTCCATAGTCACTTCTAATAAACACAAACCTAGTAATGATATTGCAAATCAAAAGACTTTAAAATTGGCTTCTTAATACATTTAAATTTATATAAATTCACACCACAATTCAATCAAAATCACAAGAAAATGTAATGGAAAAGACGTAAGAACATTTCCAATACACCACAAGTTTAATCCAACACAAATATTGAAAGATCACTTAATTTTATTATATTGATTGAATTAAAGATTTATAATTTGAACACAAAGTTTCAAAATTTGCTTCTCAATTCAACAATGTTTCTCTTCTATAGCCTTGGTGATCTTTTTAAAAAAGAGCATCCTCTTATTTATAGAGAGGAGATATGAATACAAATTGGGAAAACATAACTACTTTGACTTATTCTTGATAGATTCCAATTTTACTTAGGATTGTATACTTTTCCTAGGTGTAAATTACATATAACAAAACTACATATGAAAAACTATGAAAATAAAATAAGTGTCTTTAGACATAGGAATTTCTTCCTTTTTATTATTCTCCAAGTATTCTTCATAAATCTTTAGGGCTACTTGAACTTCATTATTGTCTGACCCTGATGTATTTTTAGGGATGGCAAGGACCATTATGATGGAGTCCATTAGATTGAATAACATACATTTGTTTTTATCCAAGATTCTATATAATTTATCCTTTATTACTTGGAATTGAACCATCTTATCGATGGAATCTAGTGTGAAAGATTTTGTTTCAACCTTAGTGCAAACCAAAGAGATGAATTTTTGAACCATTGTCTCTATAGGAAGGATTTTTTGAGAGTCTTCTATTACCTAGAAAGGGAGTTCCCCAATTTTATTTGTAAGGGCCAACCCCTTGTCTATGCACAAGGCCTAGACTTATTAAAGATCTTTAATTAGATTCTAGAGGACTTATTTCTTCTTCATTAATTTTATATATTCTACAAACATCTTCCTACTTGGAATCACTTTTTCTCAACCAAAAGTTCCAACTTGAACTGGTACATATAGGCTCATGTATGAATATCATTATTTGTTAACTACAAACCTTGAGAAAGTGTATCAAGTGTTTCTTGCACTTCTATATTTACTTCACTCAAGTTATTAATAAACTCAATGGCAGAATGTATCTATTGAGCACCTTGCATTAATAGTTTCTTTATCTAGGCATTGATTGCCCATCCTTATGACCTAACCTTCTCTACTTGTTGAATTTTTTTTAGTAGCCTTAATCCCCATGGGCTCAGCTACTTTAGAAGATTGAGTGATTTTCAATATAACTAAATTCATTTGTTTTACATATGCTTTGATTTGATCCTTGATCACCTTGTCCTTATCATATCTCTCAAGCAAAGATGCCATCACTATCTACAGATCCTCTTTTTCAGCTTCATGCATTTGCTTACCAAGATCTATCCATCCAATTACATATTAGTATGCTTGGATATCTTCAATTTTTTTACCTTCTAAATGAATCATAACTTTTTCATACTTATTACCATAATCCAAAATCACTCTTGATATTTTTTTGGCCTTTTTTGTTATTTTTGGATTTACTAGCACAAGTTGACTGAAGTTAAAATCATCTAGTGACATAGCTTGCTTCTTCCTCTTAGGTGTTTGAGACATTATCCAAGGGAGAAGGGTAGATGAATATTCTTATGTAGATTATGGGAGATGATTAATCATTTGTGAGGTGAGTAGAATGGAAGGTGGAATAGAGGTATCTAGTAATGGAATAGATACTAATGGATTGATGGTAATGATAGGTGATGTTTGGGTTGGTATAGTGGAGACTTTTATTCCCATTGGCACATTAATCATGGGAGTGGATGAGACTTAAGTTTCCAATTTGGAAGATGAAGTAGAATTGAATTTATCCATGTCTTGTTGGGTAAAATACAGATTGGTAGGTGATCATGATGACTTTGAATGACTAGGAAAATTATAAAGGGACCCAAATACTTGGTCCAAAGTTTTATGAGAAGGAACTTGAAAGCGTGTATCATTGGTTGATGAGGAAGGAGATGAATGAATAGTTTGAAAAGACACTGTAGGAGTAATTGATAATGTAGGAGTGATAGGGGAGAGTAGAAGGCACCACCTAAGAAGCCTCCATTCAAGAAGTGAATAGTTGTATTGATGCTTCACTCATGATAGGATTTTATTCTACACTCACCTAAACATTTTTAACCTCTATGTCAGTGCCTTAGCTTTACTTATACTTTTGAAAACAAATTTTACCTTCTATGTAGAGGTAGAGGTATCTTCCTTATTCTTTGTCATGAGTTCTTCTCACTTTCTGGAAGTTTCTTCATCATATTCCTCCTCTAAGCCAGTCTTGAATGATTACAATATGATATTCTTTCCTCCAACTAGGCATTGGTTTTAGTAAGAATGAGTTGGAATCTATCTCTTATATAAGTAGATTCTTCTATTGACCATTTTATTGGGGAAAGAGGAGAAGAAACAATTCTATTAATCTCATATAGAGGGTCTAATGTATTTTCATCATCTTTCAACTCTTCAGTAATGCCAACCAATTTCAAATTAATAATTTGATCTAGAGTGAGATGGTTGTAGTCAATATTTCTCATGTCTTTCTCTATCCTACACTCATCCCAAATATCCTCTATTATGTGCACATGAATGTAATTCCCTTTGAGATTTTATTTTATCTTCCTATAGTCAAAATAATCTTAGATCTTAAACCTTTTGAGAGTGATTCATTGTAGTTTGGTTTTTATTGTCTTGGCCTTTAGAGTGGTAGACACTATATACAAACCAATGCTAATTGGAAACTTGAAACTAGGCTTATGAGCATATAATTATTTCTTTTTTATGCTCATAATATTATAACACATCTCCACTAGAATTATCTTGTCACTCAGATATTTGGGTAGCATATAGGGTTATTTACTAAACCCTCCTACATTAGGTAAAGGTTGTTAATTGTAAGAATATACAACCAACCTTATTCACTTTCTCCCATGTTGCATCTAAAACTCTCTTCTTCTCAAGGTATTTGTCAATAGTACAAATATACTTGTAAAATAAGGCATCACTGACCCTTTTATAATGTATTAATCTCTCCTTTAGGGTCAATTGTGGACAATACTCATATAAAGGAACTTGCCTTCTATCACCATTTCCAATTAGACCTAGAAAATATTTCATGCTATCTATAGCATATCTCAAATAAGAGGTCATGAAGAAATTTAGAGAAGAAGTCACCTCATAAATGTGGTGACAAATATCAGTAGAAGATCTTTTATTTATTCCTCTTGATGACCTAGATGTAATGATACATTCACTCTTGAAAAATGTTTGATATGGTCAGCCCTTGAACTCTACTAAAAAGAGTGATCAAATCCATTACTTCTTCCAAGAATTCACTATGATAATTTTTTTTGTGCCATCTATAAATGGTAGGCCAAGGAGACTTGAGCCAATGGGAGTTGACATGTTTCTTGCGTTTGTCATAATTCTTCTCATAAT
The DNA here is from genome assembly GCA_037957365.1 of Torreya grandis. NCBI lineage: Eukaryota > Viridiplantae > Streptophyta > Pinopsida > Cupressales > Taxaceae > Torreya > Torreya grandis. The sequence continues at coordinate 2,019 of JARHVA010011287.1, read as the reverse complement.
GTTCTTGGGCTAAGTTCATGTTCATATCTAAATATTATTCTATGTTAGGGAGATGAAAGATTTTGTCAAAATAATCCTCATCAAGTCAATTTTATCACTTGGATTTTCACCCTTTGAGGAGACATCTCATATCTCCTCATCCAAGTGGCATAAATGAAACACCTCTAGGTTTTGGGTAGCCTAAGAATGATGTGAATCTCTAGAAAAGGCTAGATCCCTTTATGTACCACTTATAGATCACTACTACACCTATGCTTGTGAGGGAAAAATGAGATAAAACTAGAAGTAAAATAAATTAATATAGGTGATACAATAAATTAGTTGATGAATACCAACCAGTTTTATTTCACACATGATACTATGAGACTAACAAAACAATGCATAAAATAGTCGAGAAAACACTATTTTCTACTCCATCCATACAATTCTGTATAACTCATATTGATGTTAGGGATCATGATTGACTCTTCTACAACCTCTAATCATCATTCTAGGAAAACTATTAAATTAGAATAGTTTTCTATCTTCATTTCCTTCATCAAGTCCTTATCTAAGGGTTTGCAAGGGTTTTTAGGCCATTTCCACTCTTAATCTTTGTTCATAAGAATAGGACATTGGAATAGCAAAAAAAATACAAAAGAATGATCTTTAGGACCCTTGATAATGCCTATAAACCTCTTGGATCTCCTTGTAAGGCATCAAAAGAGATATGATCTTCCAAACCTCTCCTATCAAGCTCTTTTCTCCATTTACACAAGACTCAATTGTCTTAAAGCCAAAAAATGGATTATTCATGGCTTCATTTGAATCCAAATATCTAAAACACATCTATTTGACCCTATGAACATGCACAAATTTATTATAATTCCCATCTCATGGTGGAAGTGAAAATGACTCTCCACTTGGCTTTAGGCATAACCCCTACCTACATAAGCCTGACTACATACTTGCTGATTTAGACCATTTATTTAGATTATCCCTTATTAAAAAGGTTCATAAATATTTTAATGTGTGTTACATATTATTACACATTTTTATAAGGATTAACCATCTCATGTTCCAACCTTTCATCTCTTCTTGTCAAGACTACAAGGTTTATGTGCATAGGGAGTGCCCTCTATCTAAGACAAACTATAGGACACTCCCATATTTTATCATATAATGGTGATAATTATAGGATATTATATAAGTTTTAAAGGTATTATATAAACAAATTCAGCCATTTTTCATGTTTTTTGACCCCCAAACTCCTTCAAATTCCAAGGTAGACTGTTAGGGCACAAACTATGTTCAATGTTGAGGATATAGGCTATATGTTGTAACATTAGAGCTCCCTCTCTGCATTATTTTCATATAATAAGAGCCTATTTAAAATTATATCATGATGTATGCATTTATAATCCATTCATCATTCTAGACCTTCATGTATCTTTTCATATACCTTGAACTCTCAAGACTGAGTTCCATCCCTTGACTATGTTTTATGTCTTAGAGTGGCACCTTTAGGTGTATATGTATGAATTAGGCCTTAAAATAGTGTATAATATTTACTAAAATATTCCAACACTTATTTCACCTATACTCCTATTCATCTTACACTTTGTAGGTTGCATTTCTCTCAAAACCAGTCATAGGTAGTTGATTGTGTTACCTAGCCTTTTGACCAAAGTATGATTCATGTAGGTGCATGGTTAGTTTAGGCTTGAAAAAATATATAAAATATCATTATATTACTTTATGGTAATTTGTTTTTTCTTTTATAATCATTTTGTCACCATTCCTATCCTAAACCATTACCTAGATACCTTGTCTCAATTTCCTATCTGCCTATAGTCACCTATAGTTGATTGTGTAGGGACTTGTAGGTGTTTATGAGCTTGAAATATCATCATGTTTATTTATTAAGACAATTGAAACATTTGAGGAATATTTAAATAAATTTTAAAAACATCAAACATTCCATAACACTCATACATTTCAAGAAAGAAACACCCTTTCAAACATAAACCTTGTGTTAGC
>JARHVA010011286.1:0-73060 GCA_037957365.1 Torreya grandis | reverse complement strand
TAAAATGTCATCAACTTTTCAATCATATCAAACAACACATCCATAATGACTAAATACATCTTCTTTAAATTATATATTTTTCATCCTATAAATATTTATATATCTACTAAGTTCATACATATTATGTTTGGGCTAACTCAAAACTATGAATTCCATATATACATAAACCCATTTATAAACCAATAAATTCATGTATATAATACAACATATTTGGTTATGCTATGCCTTCTAACTATGACAAAATAAAAACTTTACCATTTATACTTAGGATTGACTACATTATATAAATTCAAACAATTTAAAAATAAAAAAATTTAATAAAATACAAAAAATCTTAAGTCAAGACTTGAGTATGAAATGAGTTTATAGTTTACATTAATTTCAAATGTTATTTATCACATGTTTGGTATATAGCATGTGTTTTTCATAAACATTCATTTAAGATTTATATGAGTGTTATGCATGACATACGTATATTACATGGATACATTGATGTTGGACCTTTTATGTAGCTAGGGGACATGTCAATATTAGGGAGATCTATTTCCATATGTTACATTATCACATGCTATTTTATTATATGACCTATTTACCATGTTGATATACATATATTTATTACACATTTCTTTATATATATTCATTTATTACACATTGCTACATGGATATGCTATATACTACGCTATGATATTGACATATATGGATAGTGTATACTAGTTTACACTTATTTTATGCTTCATCAATGGGTGTTTCTTTGGAATGATAAGCTAGTTATTTTGTTATATTGTGTGTATCCACTTGAATTTGTTTTCATATCCTTATCCTTTTTTTTTGGAATTTGTACCCATTTTTTGTGGTTCCTTGGCCTTGCTTGTTATGGTACTTGTTGTCCTTTGTTTATGGTTCCTCAACCCTTTATATAAGTGACATATTTATGTCCCTTGTATGTGGTCCCTTTGAATTTTTTATGTGACATTATATTATATTTTGTGACATTAAGTGGTTGTATTTTTAATCTTGTGCAATTTATATGTACTATGCACCTCCTCTTTGTGTTTTGTTTCATTATTTATATCATGCACTTACTTAATGTGTAGTCCTATTCACTGATAGTTACTACTATGTGATTCATAGATACATCTATCTTGACAAAATATTTATATTCCCTTACATTAAATACATTACATACATTCCTTGATGTTATATAATTACTATTATGAGATACTCTCCACATGTTGACTCTATTCTACATGATATTATGGTTGTACATGACATGATACAATTCACTTCCCTTTTAAGATGAGTGAAGTTTATAATCCATCTCTAACATAAAAATGGGGGAATATTAGTGTTATATACAATAAATACTAAAGACTCCATGAGTATATATGGGTACAACATACAGACTTCAAAGATCAAATATGTTTCATATATCATATCGAAAAAAATATTTGTTAAGAGTTTAGTGTTTCATGGTTATATATGTATGTGTGAAATTATATTATACAGGATAATATAATATTGTAATTATATAGCAATAAAATATTTTTATAAATATAAATAATATCAAATATATGTAGATTATTTTTTTGTGAGTGATTCTAGGAGTTGAGAGATTTTAAATGATAATGAGAGAGATTGTTGGGATAATTGAGAAAGAATAGGGATGAGATATTTTGGGGATTAATAAAATTCATAAATCCTAGTATTTATGAAACTAAAATATATAACTTTAATATATTTTATATTGTCTCAAAATAATTGAATATCCTAATTGAATTAATATAGAATATTATTATTAGTTTATTGTAATTGTTCATTACATTTAATTTGTAGGATCTGAACCAAAGTTATATTATTTAAAGTTTATAGATAGATTTTGGGGCATATGTAGAGAATATTTAATCCATTTTCTCACTCCATATGTTACATATTTCAGATTGATACATATTCATATAAATTTGGAGGGATGGGAAATGAACATGTACTTCATTTTATAGGTCAAAACTACTTTTTCATGACACTGGTTCATGCACATATACACCATTTTAGATTTTAATTAGACATGATGTTGGTTCATTAACTTTAAGAATATTTATAGTTGACACCAATTCAATGATTCATAATCTTGGTTCATGTAAATTTACACATTTGTACCTTTTCATTAATTCAAAGTGTGTAGAAAATTTGAATATATAAGTCAATTGTAGCAATTGATTCACGATTTTGAGATAATTTACTTTAAGGTTAAATTAATCTTAATGGTGATGGAATTATCCATATTAAACCCATTGTGTGGTTCTCACCTTATCATCTTAGGGTTATAATATCAATGTTGTATTAGTTACATATGGGTTAGAGATTTTTCCCTCCAATCCATGATCCTTGCCTTAGTTAAATTTCAAAAATGGATATTGATCATCCTCAATATCATCTTGTTATCCATGTGCCTCAATAAGTAACCAACCTTATCCAATGATTATTGAATTAAGAATATCCAATAAGTTATAGGTAAACACACTTTACACATGTATATGTGTCATCTTTCCTTACTATTTCAAGTTTAAAGTATAGTTCATATTTCAATCTTCACTTTGTGAATAATTACTAATACATTTCATTACAAGTTTTTCTTGAAGCATCTTGCATATTTATATCCTTATCAAAAATATAATTTTTTTTTACACAGGTAATTTTTTATCCTTTTAATCTAATGTTTTCATTGAATTGTAATAATATAATAAAATGGGTGCATTTGTAGGCTAAAAACACTAAAATTATGTATTTGACACTTGTATATTTTATATTAAATTACATCAATCCTACATAATGTGTGCATCTTCAAACAACTCTCACTCACCATTATTTCACACCTATATGCCACTTATTATCCCAAACCATTATAAGTTTATTTAGTCACCTACAAGAAAATTTCAATTTGTGTAAAATTAGTGAAATATCCTACCAGACATTCCCATAATATCACTACCATTTCTATCTCCTAGAGAGAACCATCAGGCTCAAATAGTAGCATTGATGTTATTATATTGAGGTTGATAGTACAACTCTTCACTTAGAAATGACTATTTTTCAAAAATTCTCTTTATATAGGGTGACCCATTCACCTAATTTGTCAGTGGCATGGTAAATTTCTTAATTGAGCACATATGAATACATATCAAGGTTAGTATTACAAAAATTATGGAATTATCATGTAACTCTCAAGTATACTATTGCATAATAGGAAAATATTTCATATTTTTCCAAAATTACAAATCAATCACTAGGAATGGTCATTAACCAAGTCTAAAACACACAAATCCAGGTCAAGTGCCAACATTTTCAATATCAAAGCTAGACGTATAGGTGTATTTATATAGTGAAAGATCACAATTGCACATTCAAACTGCATGTGGCTTGAATTCACTTTTTGGAGTATTGGATACATAATCAATGGTAAATAATCTATGGGGTAAGCTCAATACAATTCCACTTCCTCAATTTTAATAAGTTTCCACCCTTCTCAAGTGAACCTAAGGTTTTAAGCAGAGGGAATATTATTTTATAAGATGTGTTTTAGTTGAAGGTCATAAATAATATAGATAGATACTTATCAAACATAAATACAAGACAATAATTCCAACCATAAATAATAGTTTTGACATTCTTACCCATGTCATATGGTACTGACCCTACATGCATAGAGACATAATTATGAATATAGATGAATCATAAGCATGCTTCCAATATATTTTTGCTATCAAAACATAGTCATAGTCAATCAATCAATTAATAAATATAAGTATCTTTATCTTCTTAATAATTTTTATAAATAATAAATCACATTATCATATCTATCTAAATTAATTACATTTAAATTTATTCTTGATTTCCATATATTATAGTCTAAATTAATGCTACCAGTTTAGCCTATTATGATTAACACTAAATCCAAAATCAGGTTAAACACTTTCCAAGAGCCTTTAGCCATATTGAGGTGTTTACTAAGGATACTTACAATGAGATCTCTCATCAAATTATGCACACATGTAATATTTCCCATATTATGATGTTGATTATATAGTTTCCCAAGCCTAATCATGGAAATTGTATGTACTACACTATAAAAATTATCTTACCATAAACATGATTTTAACTAGGATATTCATTTAGTCCAAATTTATCCACATTTCAATTCAAGTGATGGAGAAGATGAAGAAGAACAAAAAATATATGTCCCTCCCTATAATCCACCCTTGGAATAATCTCATTGGGTTCTTCATCAAGATATTTTTTTTATTATAAATATCAATAATGAACTCTCTTTGAGATCATTTATACACATTCTAACCTTTCTAATTAAATTGGTTAGCCTGATATAGTTTGGAGCCATTCTAATTTTTATAACTTTATTGTCCAACTTGATATAGTTTAGATCCATTCCAATCTTTCTGATGATATCATCCATCTTGATATAATTATAAGTCACTCTAATTTTTTAACTATATCAACCCTCATTCAAACAATACTAATATAGTTTAGTTACACTTACTTAAATGTATCAACCATCACTTATGAATTTTTGATACAATTATAACATATCATATTGAATATTGTAATTGTATTGACTAACACTTATAAATTATCAATATTATGTCACCATTACTTGTCTAAATCTCAAAATGCACTAGCCACAACCCAAGAAGTGTCAATATAGTGTTAAATTCTTCCCCTCCTTGTTACATCCCCATTGGGATTTACTAGAATAACATATTTTTTTAATTAATTCATATCCTATGTTAGATCTCACCATGAGAATCTAAATAGTGATCCTAATATAACACACTAAGTATGTTAAACATAAAATAAACTTGTAACATATATAAGTTATTGATCACTATGAAACAAATAAGAAAACATATCTGTATAATTTCATAAAGTAATTACATAATTCTAGCCATGATTGATATAATATTTCTCCACTATTGTTAATGTACATATGAATAAATAATTATAATTTCATCAAGAATAATGTTTCAATAATAAATAAAATATAAGATACAAGGCTCCATATAGAATGAGTCTCATGAAATCCATTATCTATGGTAATATCAAGTGTAGTATCCAATGAAATAATATTTTGGGGAGGGAAAACATCATCCAAGCACTTTTCCACACCAACCATGGACCATCAATCCCTTGCATAATACCCCAACTAGGGAATGGCCCTCCATTCATATATGGGTAGATAGTGATGATGTAGGAATCCAAAGAGATAATATAGTACCTATGTGTTATAATATATAGTACATGATGTGTACTATAAATGAAATATGTTCTAACATGATATTGCATAAACATGTAAATCATACTTATGAAATGACAATATTTAACTAGACATTACTTTGGCCAAAGTTTTAAATAGTTAATTATTTCTAGGATCATTCAAATTCATACACACCACTTGATTTTATTACCTTCATATTGCATTGGTGATGATAAGTAAGTTACGTAAGTTTATCTCACACTTATTTAGTATTAACAATGCAAGATTTGGTTAATTTAATATATAACCAATAGATTCATATGGATTAATTTCTATCAATAAGCATAAAACATGTTGAGTATAGAAATAATCAAAATACATACATTTAATTCATAAAAAGTATGTAATGAACCCCAAACATATTATTTACTTAAAAAATAATACATGTAAACAAGTACAATACACATAGGACATACCACCTGGGTATTATTATACTTCATTTACAAGCTACTAATAGTAAAAGTAACTCAAATATAGAAATATCTAAGATAACAACATCTATTTTAGTTCTTCTCCATATACAAAACTTACAACATACAACAATCAATCATTATTTAATTCAAGCTCAAAATTAAACATAATCCAACTTTCAAGTTAACATTTTTACACATAAAATAATTGTATCCATTTAATTATGGTATACTACCTCATGGATTTTATAACTTGTTTAACAAATAAATATATACCATATTTACAAACATACTTTATATATATATATTAGTACTAAATATTCCTCATAAAAGTATAATCCAAATACAAATATGAGTACTTAATTGATTTACACATTAATCTCTCTCTCTCTCTCTCTCTCTCTCTCTCTCTCTCTCTCTCTCTCTCTCTCTCTCTCTCTCTCTCTCTCTCTCTCTCTCTCTCTCTCTCTCTCTCTCTCTCTCTCTCTCTCTCTCTCTCTCTCTGTGTGTGTGTGTGTGTGTGTGTGCGCGCGCGTGCGCACATGCATGCGTGTGTGCATGCATTCACTCACTTTTAAAATGTCATCAATTTTTCAATCATATCAAACAACACATCCATAATGAATAAATACATCTTCTTTAAATTATATATTGTTCATCCTATAAATATTTATATATCTACTAAGTTCATACATATTATGTTTGGGCTAACTCAAAACTATGAATTCCATATATACATAAACCGATTTATAAACCAATAAATTCATGTATATAATACAACATATTTGGTTATGCTATGCCTTCTAACTATGACAAAATAAAAACTTTACCATTACCAAACTAGTAAATATATTATGTTTCAATATGTGATGTTACCAATATTTCATTTTGATAAGAATCATACAGCTTACATAATTGATAAAGTTTATTTTTATACATAGTTTTTACTTTAATTAACCAATAATCAAACAATCATCACATGAACTAAATGTTTATGTTATAAATCATAGGCATGTACCTATCATCCACTTATAAAAGACAATTTTATTAAGCATAGATTTATATATATATAGAGAGAGAGAGAGGTAATCCTAAATTTACAGCACTCCCTATATGTTTAAGATGTATGTGTTATATCTATGTTCTTAATATATATCATAGGATCTAGGTCAAATAATCAACTCATTAATTGTACCAAATGCCTAATAATGACATTCAAATTGTCAATTCAGAACCCTAAGAACTATATGTATTTTGATCGACTCTTATTATATGCAACTAATACTATTTTAATTTATATGAATCTATATTCGCATAGGTTACTATTTATTTCCAAACAACTCTCTATGTCTTAATCTTATGTAAATATTTAAATTTTAACTAGTTAAAGGTTTGAATAATGTTAAATAATCATTACATTGTCATGTATGTAATAAAGCTCAGGTTCATACATACATAGTATACACTCAAATAATCATGCAATCCATCTAATGCTTAGTTAGCCAAGGGTTCACATTGATATGCAAATAGAGTATATTTAAATCAAAATACCTTGGTATGTTCCCATAAAATTTATTCAAAACCCTACATAATTACTTATTATAACACAAAATCCAATGTTATATATATATACACCCTAACTCTTTTTTATACCTATATACTCTGGTAGGTATATATACTTTGATATGTATATTTATACTCCAGGTCAATTAAAACATGATGGGTATATACATACCCTTGTATATATCTCCATATATTTATTTTTATAAAAAATATAATTTTAAACAAACCAATTCCATTTCAAATTACTACATGGCCTCCATACATAGAAACATATTCACATTTACTAGGATTGTATATAGACATGGGGTTTAAGTTTCATGGTTTATTACAATATAGATTGGGTTATATGGATGTCTGATCCATCCATAGGGCCAAATATTTATTTTTTATACATTTTATAAATAAATTATAATACGTATTATAGAATCACACACATACATGAATTTAAACACATTACCATCTTGGTAGAGTTTCCACCAATTCTTTCTTGTCAACCTTCTTGATTTGAGCTCCTTTCTATTCCTCTTATTATCTACTATCTCTAATATTCCATCATGAATCTTGTCCCTTTATTTCCTTTTTATTTCTTTTCTTCTCAACCTAACTACCACTTTCTTCTCCATGCATCTCTTCTCCACCCATCTTTCCCAAATCCATGGTAGAGTAATAAGAGGATAGAGCAATGCATGGTGAATTCAATGCAACTATACCCATAAAAACTATGGTTCATCACCATTATTCATGTAGTTTATTCAAAATCAAAAATATATTAAGATTAAAATGATGATTAACTCAAGTCAACTATGGTTAGAAACCCTAAACATTCCTGAAAGTTCATAATGATTTGAATAGCCAAATAAAAGATGCATGTTCATTGATATACTTTTATAAATTCCACTTAGAATATTATTTATATCAATGTTTAAAACTCAAGTATATCCAATCAATGAAACCACAACTTATACTAATCCTAACATATTTGATTCATCAGTTTAAGTTAGGTCATAGGATAAACTAGGTTGTCATTAAATCTCTATAAGCAAGGGTTTTTTTAAATAGTAAAGTGACTAATATAATTTAATAACAAGATTTTTGATGTAATAATAAATTGAAAAACTATTATAATAATATCAAGCACAATGATATTATATACATGACTCAATTATTTGTCAATGCCGCTATGTAGACTTTCCAAATGCCTTTACTATCTTTGATACATATTGACACTTGGCTGAAATAATGATATTATAACAACATAGTCATTTTTATTACTACTCTATATAGACTATCATAAATGTATTCTAGTTATCTTTATATATCACATCATTAATATTAGACAATGATATTTCCTAAATATATTATAATAACCATCTAATGTTTTAAAACATTACAAAGACATTTAAAATTAGTCTATTGATAATAATAATAATAACTAATCAAATATATTTACTAAATTTTTTAAACAATATCACCCACAGTCATAAATTCAATACCACATCATGAAAAAAAATATCATTATACACTTAGTCAATATACTATAGTCATAATGAAATCACATGATTAGATCTATATATTAAACAAAAACTAACTCATAACTAAAGCACATAATTAATTAACCAAATGTAGCTAACATAATATTACATACTAAAAATTCAAACCATGCATATAAAGATTGTTATCTATCATGGTGTGTACATTAGTTCTAACTATTCCTCTATCATCCCCCAACACCTCCATCTACACCACCCTCTCCAATGATGCTCTCCCTCTATCATGCTCTGAGGGATAAACCTCTCTTGCATCTAACTCATGATAAGAAGGTAGTTAGCTCATAACATCATGATATATATTCATAAAATATATTGTAAAATTAATCAACATGATCATAATGCAAATAATATACAAATACAACTAACTCATAAAAATATAATCATGTAATCAAAACAACATACAACTATCTCATAACACCATATGATATACTGCTTAATTAAATAGTAATTAATCAAATTAACAACCATAGCAATCCACTAGAAAATAAAGTAAATCATCTTAGTTACAAATCAATATGTGAGATACTTCCCCCTAAATATGTTCATTATCCTAATGAGTCTTATTCAAACACTAGTTTTGAATTAAAAACATTATTTAACAGAAAAATAACATAGTATAAATCATCAAATCAAGTAAATAAATGTGAAAATAACCTTAAAAACTCATCATAGTCCTCTAAGTGGCATTATACTTAGATTATTATTCCCATAGGACCTTACACTGTGACACTTATCTATTATGGAAATAAAGTTTACAAGTGTCAGTTATTTTAATTGGTTCTACCATGACCACCTGAGGATCTATAACCTGCAAAGCATTCCAATACAATACATGTGAAGGATCAAATATATAATTTTAAGATAATATACATGGAGGACATTATTAAATAAATCTAGTGTTGGCAGTAATATAAGCCTATACTCTATAGGATTTACCACTTCCAAAACCTCAAAGGGTCCCACATATCTCAATGAAAGTTTTGCTGACTTCTTGAATTTAATCATGATTTTTTAAGGCTTAACTCATTAAAACACTTTATCACCTACTAAAAACTACATAGTTATTCTTTTAAAATTATAATAACTCTTATGACTATCATTGGCATTAACCAACCTCTTCCTAATTGATCTAACTTGATCTTCCATTTTTGATATCATCTCAAGTCTAAAGACTACCCTATCTTCCAACATGTCCCAACTGATTGGTGTCATCTACCTTCTTCCATAAAATTCTTCAAATATTTCCATATTCAAAGATAATTGGTATGATTTATTGTAATCAAACTCAACCAATGGAAGGTACTCCTCCCACTTATATTTTTGATCAATTTAATAAATACAAAGTAGATCCTCTAACACCTGATTAACTCACTTAGTCTGATTGTTAGTTTGTGGATGATATGTAGTGCTCAAGTTTAGTTACATACCCAAATATGAATTTAAAGTCAACCAAAACCTAGAATTAATCCTAAAATCATGATCCAAAATGATATTCTCTAGAAATCCATGCAAATAATACACTTCCTTTACAAATTTATTCACAAGAGTAGGTGCACATCTATAAAATTACCTAGTATAAAATAAGTTACCTTGGATAGTTTGTCAACTACAACCAAGATTATGTCATGTCTATTCCATGAAAATGATAAACCTTGGATAAATCCCATATTGATCACCTAATATTTCCATTTTGATATGTCATGTGGATACAACAATCTAGTTGGATGCATATGTTCAACATTCACATGCTAAAATTTTAGACAATGAGACACAAAGTTTATTACATATTTCTTGATTCCCTTATAGAAATAGAGTGGTGTAACATCTACCATGATCTTGGTTATTCTTGGATGTCCTAAATATGTGGAATTGTGTAGTTCTTTTAGCATTGCGATCTTCAAATTGTCTCTATCTAGTACATACGTCCTTTGAATGTATCATAAAAACCCATCATTCTCTATTTTGTATCCTTTAAACCTAGGATTTTGAGTATTATCAGATAACATTTTCTTGACTTGATCATAGAATTCATCTCTTAATGAGAATTTGATTACTTAATCCCTAAAAGTAATCTTAATAGTAGTCATGACTACTATGTATCTTCTATGGCTTAGGGCATCAACTACTCTATTTTAATTGACTTTGATATAGTTGATATCAAAATAATAGTTAGATAAAAAATATAACCAACATCTTTGGTGAGAATTCAAATTTAGTTGGGTGAAAATGTACTTGAATCCTAAGTTTTCAATCTTGAGATAAAATAGTTTTCCCAATAAATAATGCCTCCAAAATTGTAAATCATACACAATTATTGTAAGTTATAGGTCATGAGGGGCATATTTCATCTCATAAGGTTTTAGTTTCTTTGATTCATAGGCTACCACTACTCCATCCTATGTAAGGAATCATCCTAGTCCATCCCCAGATGAATTTATGATCACTAAAAATTGATCATTAGAGTCAAGAACTCTTAGCATTGGTTCACGAGTGATCCTCCTTATAAATTGCTAAAAATATACTTCTCACTTATCTTACTAGATAAAACTTTGGTTAGTACACTATAGAGAGGTAATCAGATTAGCCATCTTCAAAAAAATTGAAATGAATTTCTCGTAATAGCTCGCTAACCCCATGAAACTCCTTACCTCATAGACAATCCTTGGTTTTGGCCGCTCTCTTATCTTTTTTGGATCTATTAAAATGCAATTGATAGAGATAATATGTCCTAGATACTACACTTTCTCCTATAAAAATGTGCACTTAGACAACTTGTCATATAACTTGTGCTTCTATAAATGTTATAAAACCAATTCTAGATGTTAAAGATGTTCTTCTTCATCCTTAGAATATATAATAATATCATCTAGAAAGACCAAAAAAAAGTGATCTAGATAATCTATGAACACACTTTTCATGAGATTCATAAATTTTGTAAGAGAATTTGTCAATCCAAATGGTAAATGTGAACTCATAGTGCCCATATCAAGTTCTAATCATTATTTTTGGTATATCCTCATCTTTTATCATCATCTTATGATATCTTTTTCTAAGATCAATCTTATAAAACATCATTATCCCTAATATCTAATCAAAAATATCATCTATACAAGTTATAAAATACCTATTTTTAATATTCACCTTAGTCAACATTCTATAATCAATACAAAGATGAAGAGTGTCATCCTTCTTTTTGATGAAGACAACTGGTGCACCCCATGGCGACACACTTGGCCTGATCAACCCTTTTGATAATAACTCATAGAGTTAAGATTTTAATTCAACTAATTAAGTGGTTTTCATATTTTATGATACCTTAGACTAAGGTTTTGATCCAAGTATTATATCTATTGAGAAATAAAACTCATGTTTGGGAGGTAATCCTAGCAATTCCTTTAGAAACACATCATGAAAATTCCAAAGGAAAGGATAATATTTAAGGTATGGTTCCTTAGATTCCTCCATTTCATTTCTCTTTATGATAAACTCTTGTCACCCTTTTCCTTAACATGTCCTCAGTTACATTGCAAAAATATGCATAAGCCTCAACTCCCTTTTCTTACCTTGAATTTGTGTCTGATTTCTAAAATCATCCTAATACTCAAACTTATTCAAAAAGTAGTCAACCTTGGATTGATTATTTTCAATCTAATTAACTCCTAGGATCACATCATGTGAGCCTATTAGGGTTACATAAATATCCACTACTATTGTGGATTTGGGAAACCTAATCTTAGTTTTAACGAAACACTTGTCAACTTTGATCTTAGACTCATTTCCAAATTATACCAACCATGCATTTTACATTATTGAAACTTTTCTATATAACTTATTTAGTATTATAAGAATAATAATAAAAAATTTATCCCCTGTATCTATCAAAATGGAAACTAGATGTTCAAACAAAGTACCTAATAGTTCTATGGGTGAAGCTTATAATTTAGCTTGTCAATTGTCACATGAATCCATTGTTGAAATGTTTGATGCTATAGAATAGAACCTTTGTTCTTTAACTTACCTTGGGTACATTCATGATAAAAATGGTTTCCTCCATAAATAAATCAACCTCTAGGTGCTCCCTTCCTGTTAAATTGTTGGTTTCCCTTGAAACTACCTTTGAAACCATTATCTAGTTTCCTATTACCTAGACCACTATTGAATCTAGTATTATGACTCTTAAAATGATGCTTGGAGTCTCCACTCCTACACTTCTAGTTCTTATTTTTAAAATTTGGTTTAGAACTTCCAAAAAAATTTCTTAAACTTATCTCTAATCTAAGAAATATATTTTAACTTCTATTCTTATTTGATTGCCTTCATGAAGACTTGGTCCATAGTAGATGGCCCATAAAATTCCACCTCTCCACCAATCTAGGGTTTTAATCCCATGATAAACTTCTTAATTTTGAACATCTCATCCACCTAATATTAAAGTACTTACTTTATAATTTTGGTGAACTATTCATGATACTCATTCATTGATAGGATTCCTTGCTTACAATTTTGAAATTTTGTAAGATTTTGGTCAAAGTATAGTTATGGAAGCCACTATGATCTAAACAATGTCACAAATTTCTCTCATGTGGTGGTAGTAGAGTTAAGATTCATTTTCAACTTCTTGTTGACCCACCACATAGCTACTTCACCAACCAACTGTTAATCTCCACAAATTTCTTTAGTGACTTCAGATTAGTTTTAAAACTCAAAATGCTTCTCCATCTCCCATAATGGTTCCATCAAACTTAGGTGGATTCACCTTTTTCATATCTCAATCCAATTTTTCAACTACATGTGCTCTCATGTCCTAAGGCACTTCATCATACCTTTACTCTTGATTTATTTCCTTCTCGATAGGATGATCTTCATGCACATCATGATGGGATTCCTCTTCATGTCCATGAATTTATTATTCCAAGTTTACAATCTGGCCCTTAGTTTCATTCATGGCTATGAGAATCTAATCCAACTTTGATACTTGATCAACGAAAAATTGGTTAAGATCAAATGGAGGGTTATTATTATTGAAATTTGAAGGAACCTCACCTCTATTTTAACCATTCTCCTTTATGATAGAAGGATAAGAAAATGTTATTGGACTCATTAAGTCCTAGAGTTTGAGTTGCAACTCTAATACCATAACGTAACATCCCCACTAGGATTTACTAGAATAACATATTTTTTTTATAAATTAAGTCATGTATTCTTATGTTATATTTCACCATGAGATTATAATTAGTGACCCTACTATAACACACTAAGTATGTTAAACATAAAATAAAAATGTAACATATATCAGTTACTGATCACTATGAAACAAATAAGCAAACATATCTGTGTAATTTCATAAAGTAATTATATAATTCCATCCATGACTGGTATAATATTCAACCATTGTTGTCAATGTACATATGAATAAATAATAAAATTTTCATCAACAATAATGTTTCAATAATAAATACAATACAAGATACAAGGGTCCACAAAGCATGAGTTCATAGACTCTAGTATATATGGTAATCTCAAGTGTAGTCTTCAATGAAGTAATACTTTAGAGAGGAAGAGAATCATCTAAGACATTTTACACACAAACGATAAACCATCAATCACCCATATAATCCCCCAACTAGGAAATGGACCTCCCTTCACAGATGGGTAGATAGTGATGGTATATGAATCTAGAGAGACAAGATAGTACATGTGTGTTATAATATATCTAATACATGATATGTACAATAAATAAAATATGATCTAACATGATATCACACAATTATGTAAATCAAAAATATAAAATTAAAATATTTAACTAAAAATTACTTTGGCCAAAGTTTAAAATAGTTAATGATCTCTAGGATTAGTCAAATTCATACACACCACTTGATCAGATTACCTTCATCTTGAATTGGTGATGTTAAGTAAGCTATGGAAGTCTATCTCCCTCTTATTTAGTACCAAAAATGTAAGATTTGGTTAATTTAATATATAACCAATAGATTCATATGGATTACTTCCTATCAACAAGCATAAAACATATTTAAGTATGGAAATAATGAAATTACATATATTTAGTCCATCAAAAGTATGCAATGAATCCTAAACATATTATTTAATTCAAAAATAATACATGTAAACAAGTATAGTCCACATAGGACATACCACTTGGGTATAATTATACTTAGTTTACAAGATTATAATCATCAAAGTAACTCAAATATAGAATTATCTAAGCTAACAACATCTAGTTCAGTTCTTTTCCATTTTTAAAACTTAAAACATACAAAAATCAATTATAATTTAATTTGAGGCTGAAAATTAAACATAATCCAACTTTCATGTTAATGTTTTTCCTTATAAAAAGAGATGTATGAATTTAATTATGGTATATCGCCTCATGGATTTTATAACTTGTTTAACAAATAACTATATACCATATTTACAAGCATACAACACATCCATGATGACTAAATACATCTTTTTAAGATTCTATATTGTTCATCCTATGTACATATATATAGATATTGAGTTAATACGTATTATGTTTGGGATGGCTCAAAACTATGAATTTCATATATATAAACCTAATTAACAACTAGTAAAGTCATGTATAGAATATGACATATTTGGCTCTATTATGCCTTATAACTATGACAAAAGAATAAATTTATCATTACCAGACTATTAAATATATTACGTTGTAATACATGATGTTCCAAATATTTTATTTTGACAAGAATCATACAACTTACATAGTCGAGATAATCTATTTTTATACATAGTTTTACTTTAATTGACCAATAATAAAATAGTCATCACATGAACCTAATGTCTACAATATAAATCATAAGCATATACCTCTTATCCATTTACAAAAAAAGAGTTTTATTAAGCATATATTCTATATATGTGGGTACTCCTAAATTTCTAGTCACTCTCTATATGTTTAAGATGTATATATGTTATGTCTATGTTCTTAATATATATAAGAGGATCCAGGTCAAACAATCATCTCATCAATTTGACCAAATGCCTAATAATGACTATTAAAATTATTAATTATACCCCTAAAGAATTTTATGTAATTTACTCAACTCTTACTATATGCAACTAATATTTTTTCAATTTATATGAATCGATATTTGCACAAGCTACTACTTATTTCCAAACAACTCCATGTGTCTCAATCTCATGTAAATATTCAAATTTTAGCTAATTCAAGGTTCACCTAGTGTTAAATAATCATTGCATAGTCATGTATGTAATAAATCTCATGTTCATACATACATAGTATACATTCAAATAAGCTCATAGTCCAAATAATGCTTAGCCAAGAGTTCACATTGATATGAAAATAAAATATATTTAAATCAACATACCTTGGCATGTTCCCATAAAATGGATTCAAAACCCTATGGCATTCATTATTATACCCCACACACACACACACACACACGCACACACACACACACACACACACACACACACACACACACACACACACACACACACACACACACACACACACACACACCTGTATATATTTATTTTTAGACAAAATATAATTTTAAAATAACCAACTCTATTTAAAATTTGACATGGCCTTCATACATAGAAATATATTTGTATTTACCAGGATTGTATATAGATTTTGGATTTTAGTTTCAAGGTTTATTATAATATAGATTAGGTTATGTGGATGGCTGAGACATCCATAGGGCCCGATATTTATTCATTTATATATTTTATAAACAATTTTTAGTCCTTATTATGCAATCACACACACACACACACACACACACACACACACACACACACACACACACACACACACACACACACACAAACATGTGAATTTAAATGCATTACTAATCTAGTAGAGTTTCCACCAATTCTTTCTTTCCAACCTTCTTGATCTTCTTATTCTTCTTGATATCCATTAACTCTAATCTTCCATCTCAAATATTATACCTCTATTTCCTTTTTATTTTTTTCTTCTCAACCTGACTGACACTTTCTTCTCCACCCATCTCTCCCATATCCATGATAAAATAATATGTTGATAGAGTAATGCATGTAAAATTCAATGCAACAAAACCCACAAAAACTACAATCTATTTCCATTATTCATGCAGTCTATTCAAACTCAAAAATAGCTTAAGATTGAAATGATGATTAACTCAAGTCAACTCTAGTTAGAAACCCTAAACATTCCTAAAAGTTCCTAATGATTTTAATAATAATTTTAATAGCCAAACAAAAGATGCATGTTCATTGATAGACTTTTACAAATTCCACTTAGAATATTATTGAGATTGATGTTTAGAACGCAGGTATATATAATTAATGAAACCACAACTTATACTAATGCTAACATATTTGATCCATTAGTTTAAGTTAGGTCATAGGATAAAATAGGTTGTCATTAAATATTTATAAACAAGGGTTATTTTAAATATCAAAGTGACTAATATAATATAATAACAAGAGTTCTTATGTAATAATAAATTAAAAAACTATTATAATAATATGAAGCAAAATTGTATTATATATACCACTCAGTTATTTCTTAATACCACTATATAGACTTTACAAATGCCTTTACTCTCTTTTATACATATTGGCACTAGGCTGAAACAATGATATTATAACAATGTAGTTGTTATTATTAATACTCTATACAAAATATCCTAAATGTCTTCTAGTTATCTTTATATATCAAGCAATAATCCAAGACAATGATTTCCCAAATATCTTTATAATAACCAACTAATGTTTTAAAACATTACAAAGACATTTTTAGTTAGCCTATAGATAACAATAATAAAACTAATCAAATAGATTTACTAACTTGTTAAAACAATATCACTCAAAATCATGAATCAAATAACACATCATGATCAAAATTAGAATTATAAACTTAGTCAATGTACTATAGTCATAATGAAATCACATGATTAGATCCACATACTAAACTAAAACTAACTCATAACTAAAGCACATAATTAATCAACAAAATTTAGCTAACACAATATGATATAATAACAATTCAAATAATGTATATAAAGAGTGATATCTATTGTGGTGTGTTTATGGGTTATAACTATTCCTCTACCATCCCCCAACACCTACATATATGCCACCCTCTCTGATGATAGTCTCTCTCCATCATGCTCTGAGGGATGAATCTCTCATGCATCCAACTCATGATAAGAATGTATTTAACTTGTAACATCATAATATATATCCATAAAATACTATTTTAAAAATAATCAACATGACATAATGTAAAGAATATACAAATATAGATAACTCATAGCAATATAATCATGTAATCAAATAAATATGACTTAATAAAATAAATAATCAATCCAAAATAGTAATTAATCAAATTGACAACCATAATAATCCATAGATAATTAGGTAAATTAGCTTAGTGATAAATTGGGATGTGACACTCCTGATTTGAACTATATCAATTGGCCCATCTATTTTTCATCCAACTATATTGTCCATATATAAATAAAATAGTAAAATTTAGAAGCACCTCCCAAAAATCTAAAAATCACCTTAGATGTTTTATTTTTATTTTTTTATATTATGTGAACCTAAAAAATTATAAAACTTTGAACTATTTAGATTATATGAAGTAAATAAATAATACATTAATAGAATGTAAAATGCATGATATGATTTTAAAATTACACCTATTATAAATAAATATGAACTAAAAGATTTAGATACTTAACATGTTTTTTTTAAAGTATTAAACTAAATCCAAGTAACTAAAGGGTTGAAAACTAGATCAAGGATCACTCAATTAATAACTTAGTGTCTAGATGCACATAGACTAAATCATAAATATTTTGATGCTAATGAATAACATAAGTGTATTAAATTTATGATTACGTATTTTGAGATTTCGCCTCATTTTTTTGGTATAGTTCATTATTCATGTTTGATATATGTTTACCTATGTGATATCAAGTTCTCTTTATGTGCATAAATATAGAAATGTCTCATTCTATTTTAAACCATAGGTCCACTTTAAAAATTAAATTTATGCCTATATAATGGGAATAGTGTGGGTTGGGTTAACTTAAAACACTACCCAATGAATGGTTAATCATTTCCTAAATATCCAATACTATGAATAGGAAATTTGAAAAAAATGTATTTATCATTATTAGGTGTATGCGTGAAATGGTGATCCTTTAATGAATACAATTTGTAATCTATATTTCAACACTTAGATGTTGGAAATTTTTTCTTGGATTGAGTGATTAAATTTTTTTATAAAACCTAATACTTGTGACTGATTATAAAATTAGGAAATTTAGGGTAATCACTTTAAATGTGAAAGTGTTGGAATAGGATTGCTTGAAAATGCTAGATGATCCAATAGGCTTAGGCCTATTATGTATTTATATGGGAATATTTTTGTAATTTATCATGCCATAAACATTATAAATGCATGATACAACCCATAAATATTATTTTAAATTAGAAAAGGAATATTTCTTGGCACGATGATGAGTCAATTAAAATTGAACACCTATAGAATTTTATAGGTGTCAGACTCTTCTGAGCTTGTCTAAGAAATATGATTACTAATTTGATGATCTAGAGAAAATTTGAGAATGATAATTAGGTTATTATATATAAATTAAGTAATTCATGAATGGTATTAATATTAAATTAGGAATATTTAACCCATATAAATCATGTAGATAAAAGAGAAGGGTGTATAATAACTATGTGTGTATGCAAAAGTCATATAAGGTGAATTTAGGTCTATAATAACATTTAAAAGTGTATAATATCATATTTTAGTTTATAAATTCCCCCCCCCCCACCCCAATTTATTATATTATTTAAATGAAACATAATGATAGTGGACAAAGAGATTTTCTTAAGTGTGTACAACACACTTTTGATATTAGAGGAAGCTTCAAATGTGTAGCTTTCTCTAAGTAAACTTGTAATGAACATGTAGTAATCAAATGTTCATGTATAAAATAAAATATGAAAATGAAAATTTTAAAACATAAAAATCAAGGAAGGAATACATCTATAAGGGTTTGAATTGTGTTGCCTCCTATGATGTTGGTTATTATGCTTCTTGTTGAAGCACTTAGAGAATTTGGATTCTTACTAAAACAATTGGATACTTTGGGTTGATATTTATCTAATGGATAAATTAAATAAGGATATGTCTATGGGTTGGGAATTAAATGTTTAGGGTACATAATCCCAACCACACTACTCATTTTAATGATATTTCACATCAAGATGAAAGGGTAAGCCGATATTTGGCTTATGAATAAGTTGTTGGAGATAGAATCATAGATTTAATATGTAACCTTTGGTACCATCAATGAAAATATCTTAAGTATATAAGTGTAATAGTGTGTGTATATGAAGAATGTTCATGTACCATAATTTTATTAAATATGTACCAACCAGATATAAAATGTTATACATTTATATCTTATTTTTTCCAAATCTAAAAAAATCAAAAATCCTATAACTTTTTTTCCTATGATATGTTTGCATATGCATTTAATATGCTCCAAAAATTTTCTAATCTAAAAACATATATCCCATATTTTGAACCATACTAATAATTTTAATAATATAAAGTCTATGAATCATGTAATTTATCCCAAAATATATATTTTATATAAATAGAGGCTTGATTATCTATGAAAATCCCATTAATATACCCTAATTTTGAGGTGAGGGATGTAGCCTATAAACTACTCATCTCAAAATAAAAGACTCAACTACATCATGTCATGTAAAATGATATAATCAATTACAATCATGTGCTAACATAGAGATAATTTGTCATCATAGTAATGAATATGTCATCAAAACATATAGAAAAAAATTATTATAAGGCATAAAAGTGTCATGACAAGATATATATATATATATATATATATATATATATATATATATATATATATATATATATATATATATATATATATATATATATATATATATAGGGAACCCAATAGAAAACATTACTAATATAAGCATTAAACTGAAAAATAAACTACTAGGAAAGGTGCATGACATGGATCATGGAACCCCACTTAATTATAGAGGTATATGATATGGATCACACCACCACAAAATTAGAAAACTCAATAGAATCCCATATTTATCAATTAATAGTCACACAATCTCATGGCCAGATGCACAAAATAAAAGCACATGCAAAAAAAATCAATGTTAAACAAGGCTAAGAGCCACACATAATGGAAAATAAAATGTCACACAAATAAACTATCCACACACCAATGACAATCAAATTTAACATAAGGCCAAGGTACCAAAGGAAGAGGCATACAATGATAATCTCAATTGATAAAAAGTAGTTAAATAAGGAGAAGGACCAAAAAAATAGTCATACAATGAAAACTCAATAAAAATAATAATAATAAAATGTGACAGCCTAAATAAAGGGACATTTAATGATACACATAATCAAGTAAAAGTAATGAAAACAATTCAATGGCCCAAACAAATCATAATCAATGATTGAACTATGAAATGAATTGGTAATATTAAAGCATAAAACAAGTTAACCTAGCCTATAAAATAAATCTTTGTCAACGTCATAGGATAGTAAAGTAGTATATCCATGAAATGTAGGTTGCAGTACTATAAATAAATTTATGTAAGAGAAAGACATGTGTAAGAACTAAATGTATCAAAACATGATAAATGGAGAGGTCATAAAAATATACACCATGTAATAATGTAACCTATAGAATGAATGCATACATGTATAATAAAATACCTATATATCCTACATATCACTCATATATACCATGAAATAAAAGTGCATATGAAAAATAATATGTAATCTACCAAACATGCAATACATAACATAAATGAATAATGAAAAGTAGCAAATATGTCATGCTTAGGTCTTGATTTTGGATTTTTTAGAATATTTATTTTTTTCTATTTTTGAAATAGTTTGAAATAAATTTTAGCCAATTATCCCATCAAGATTATCATCATGTGTATATATTGTATCAAAAATGGGGGTGGTCACCTATTGTGAGTGAGTAGTGTCATATGTAATTGTATCTAAATCCTAGGAATGCTCTCATGTTGTAGTTTAACCATAATAATCATCATCATCATGACTAATAAGATATTATATATGATGAATAAATTTTGGGAGAATAGTATCCTATTAAATATATTTTATTATAGGTGAAACATATCCATGTGTTCATTATGTAAGACAATGAATTATGTGTAACAATAACTTATAACATGGAGTAAATAATTGTTGTTTTGAGTCTTGAATAACTCTTTAATGTAATGGGTGTTGAAATAATATTCATCTAATAAATTCAACTAATTTATTTTAAAATTTCTATATAAAATGGGCCTAAATAGCTTTATTAATTATCTGCATAGAATGGACCCACATATGTTGAGTAACTAACTGCATATAATGAACATAAATATGTTGATTAGATAACTACATAGAATTAAATTGAAAATATGAATGAAAAGACTATGATGATGGTGGGGGTAGAGGAGTAAATTCCTCTAGCTAAAAAGGATGCTCATATGGAACACCTAAAACTATGACCATATAACTACCATGTGTATACTTGACACATATATGTAGTAAAGATGGTACTTATCAAAACTTATGTATCCAAGGACTCCCTAATAACATATTATATACCATGTAATTAGTAATACTAATAACAAAGTAACAACTACTATAATACATGCCTATAGAGTTAGATCAATACACCTAAGGGGGTTATGTTCCTTGCCATCAAATAATTTGACTATCCTAGTCATATCTATGAAATCGTGATGTGTATATCCAATAATATGAAGAATGATTATTGTACAAATGTTTTCACTTGAATGATTATATCATGACACTATGTATAGGTTATGATTAAATGTATGGTCTTATAATTAGTGATGTGTAAGTAGGATCATCATCCATAATATCATTGTCATAAATGTAATTTTAGGTCATTTTAAATATTTTCTTATAATTTTACCAATAATACCATTAAATGGGTAATAATATATAGAAGCATAAGGATGTGCATTATATGTCATATTCACCTTAGAAATACCTTTAGTTTCTATTACACATGATTTGGAAACATATAGTAAAATATTTGAAAATTTGTATTCCCATTTAGTTTTGGTCCCAAATCATTCATATGTATACTAATCTCAATATTATTTTCATCAATGAGATCTTGAATCTTATGTCTTAGTCCAAATTATCTATTTTTAGATTCCATTCACATCTACGTTAGTCACAATATGTAATTTTTTCATATTACTTAGGTAGAAGCATAATAATATTAACCTCCTTAGGTGGATGGAAAGATATAATATTGTATTTAAGTAACTTATATAAAATCATATGAAGAGGTTGAGGTAACCATAAAAAAATTATCCTTTATTGATTGTACAAGACAAGCCTATAAATAAGTTATGACACTACATTAATCATTATTTTTCCTTGATATTGATATAATTTGGTTTATCCTTGTAACTTTTTTTTATTTGAAACATTGAATTTGAAGTAGTTGTAGCATTAGACACATTTGAGCTTTTTCAAATATGTTAGCTTAATTTATCAATATTTAATTGTATGGCATAACCCATCAAGTGATTTCAATCTCTTAAACATGATAGACCCATGTATAGGGGAAATTAAACTTTAATTGAAGAAATATTTTACCTCATTTTTATCCATATGATTTTGATATTTGAAATCATGGTATTATACTAAAGCATGTCACTAGTTGGTTCATTATATCCTTTCTTAAGTATTTTAAACTAAGCATAATATAATTTATTATTAATATTGATAAAAAAATGTGTTATAAATTGATCGACATAAGGATTTAATGCCTTAAATAATTAGAATGGGATGTCATAGAACCAATAGAAAGAATAGTCCTTAAGACTTCATGAAAATAAATTAGTCAGCCACATATCATTAAATGCATAATCTAAGGATGTTGGATGAAATAATATTAGGTGTTGTTTTATATCACTTTTTCCATTATATAATGTAAGTTTAGGAGCTAAAAAACCCCTAGGTAAATAATAAGATAAAATATCTAGTGTTAATTTATTATGAATAAAATCATGATAATCAGTCAAATGACTTGTTCTAAAATCTCCCTACTATATCTATAACACCTTATCCTCTAGAGCTCTAAAAATATACTAGAGGGATCATTAACTAGGTGAGGATAATGACGTAACATGAATAACAATTATAAGATGTACATAGGTTTGATGTGTATGAATAAGAATGGAAATTTGAGGAAATTATTTCATCCCCTAACACTATGGGTGGGAATAACATATGTAGTCAAAAGTGTAGACATGGGAATCATATAATTATTAGTAGTTTGAATATTATGGTTGAATAATTACCTCCAAAATGCATGTTTATAAAAATGAAGGGTTTAGGGTGTTGTTCCTCATATGTGATAACTGTAGTTAGATTTTGATATTCATGTATTATTACATATATTGGTGCATCATAAATTTGTGGGTTCATTTTAAGATATTTATTTAATTCCATTTCATCTATGTCATAAAATTTATCAAGAAAAAACACATTCATTTACTTTATTAGCATCCATAGTACTTGTTTATTCCATTATGATTATGAATGAAATAATACAAATTATTTTTAAAATAAAATTATATTTAAATACATAAATTTTGAACCCTATAATGAAAAATGAAACTCCAAGGGGAACTTAGGGTTTTGTTATGTTCTATAAAAAATGCATGTTCAGCAATATTTTTTTCAATATTTTTATTATGTGATCCTAAACAAGTATAAAACATTAAACTATTAAGATAATATAATACATGAATATAAATTTATAAGGAATAATATAATTAAACAATTATACTTTATATAATTAGAAATAACATAATGGAGTTAGAGACTTAATGTGTTTATATTTTTTGTAAGTTTAAGACAAAATGCATGTAACTGATGGGCTAAAAACTAGATTAAGAGTCACTTGGATCAAGAACTCAATGTCTGTGTGAGCCTATATTAAATCATTAGTCTCCATAAGCTAACATATGGAGAAAGCATCAAATATGTTTTATTTTTTCCCGTGATATTTCACCTCACTATTTTGTTACAAGTCACTATGCCTACATGAGATATCTCTAATTATACCATATAAAGTCCTCTTTGTGTATGTAAATCAAGAAACCTATTTAATTATATTTGAAACCATATTTATAATTTGAACACTATGTTTAAGATTATAAAATTGGAATAATCATGGATTAAGATGACCTCAACCACTCTTGAATGACTATTTGATAACTACCTATGTTAAAAACCCATTAGGTTTACTAAGGAACTGCATAATTTTTTTAAACATTAATAACCAACTATTATTAAATTAGATTAGTTAAATATTTAAAAATATATATAATTTATACCAAAAACATATTACTAATCTATATATACATCAATTTAGAACCAAACCCTGCTAGTTATAATTTGAGATATCTATGAATAGCGGTTGCATCATTTACAACATTGCACTAGTTAAGAATTAATTTCTCATAAGGATCTAAATATATAAATATTACATGATAGGAAATAAATGTAGTTTTAAGAGTACAAAAAAATGGTTTTTTAACCTTGAAATTCAAGAATTTACAATATGACATCCATAAGTAATACAACCATTGCTATGATTCTAACTAATGTATTATAAATGTCCATTCACACTAAAGCCACTAATACTTTTACCAAATAATACATTGATGACATTTACACAAATTCAATGTGAAAATATATTTTTCATAACACAACTCATCAAAATAAATAATATCCATGAGTATATATTTTTAAATATCTAGATTCAACAATATAGAGGGAGAGTATCATTTGGGAACTTTTCCTCCAACCACAGGTTGATAGTTCCCTACATACCTCACCACTAGGAGTGGAAATTCCCTTCATGAATGGAAAGATAATGGTAATTAAATAATCAATAACTCATTTAGAACATTTTGTTTTAAAATCACTATCACATGCAATAGTCATATAAACCATTGAATACACCATCTACCTAATATTAAATCACACATGCATGTAAACTAAAAGCTACAATAGACAAACAATGTATACATATATAAAATTACTTTGTCCAAACATTTTAACCATTATTTTAGACTCAAAAAAAAATATAGGTGTATTCCACAACATAGTGCTCTCTATTAAATACATCATCCTACACATTAACCGATAATGGGTACATTTATGTAAAGGCCTACTACATTTCGTTACCTATTATCCCTTAACATGGTGAATGACTCATGAATAGACAATAAAAATTAATTATACATAGGAATACATCCTAAATAGTCTAAATAAATACAAAATACTTTATGTCAAACTTCAAGAAATTTTAGCATCAAAATAAATTATAAATGAAAAGTACTATTACCACTAAATATCTCTCTAAGGAATTCTAAACATATGTCATATAAGTTGCATATGCAAGTTTACTAAACTTATACATCAAGTCACTATAACCTTCCCAAGAATGATTTAAGGTGATATCTAATAGTGATAATCATAATTATACACAAAATAATAATTTAAATATATATATATATATATATATATATATATATATATTTGCATATTCAAGGATTCAATGTTTATAATGCTAAGTCCACATAATAGTATACAATAAAATGGCATAAAAAGTTTCCCACTTTTGTTCTAATTGGAATCCCAAATGACCCTAAAAATTGTATAATATAACTTATATGTCCTTGAAATAATTATAATTTAAAAAGGAGTATGCAATCCAAAGTATTCATGTCATTACCCCATATGAATAGATTTAAAGTTTCCATGTTTAAAGATTGTAAGTTCTATTGAATAAAGAAATTAATATTACTTCAATAAAACTCACATAGAATAATAAATCAATTTTAAATTCTTTCATTCCTAAGCTCCCTATGAACTAATTTTTTATTCCAACATCACCTAAAACTCCTCAACCATATGTTTCAATAAGAGGTCATTTATTCAATATTTAAGACTCATAATATAATACTAACGTCAACTTAGATAATTCTTCATAGTGAATAAAAATGTCATTGTAATATAAAAAATCAATTATATTAATTATGACCATATAAATGCTGTGACATTTATTTATCTTTTGACTAAAACCATCCATAATCAATGGTTGACTAAATAGTCAAGAAATATCTTTACTATCCACAAGTTCATCATATACTTAATCCAAAAATAAAGATCCAAACAAACATATTGCAATCCACAAATTTAATTTAAAATGGATAAAAACTCTTATCATTCACAACCTCATACTATGGTTTCAAAATGTATAAATTGGGAATCCCAAACATCACATTATAACTTAACACCACTCAATATTAACAAGAACATGTCAAGAAAATAAAACTACAAGTTTTTTTTCATTATATAAGGAAAATGTATCCATTTTATAGGTTTGTAGGTGGTTTTTACCACCACCTACATGATTAAAAATAGAATTTTTACAAACTTGAAATAAATTTAATTATTCCCTCAAAATAAAGCTGAAAATAGTTACCATCTGAACATCACACAAATCAAGCCAAGTTCACCATTATGGCCTCTTGGGTGAGGGTGAACCCTCACTGCCAAGATAATAATGATGGGTTTAAAGTTAAATTTATATAAAATAATAACTATAAAAATATCATAAAAATAAACCTCATGGAATTCCAAAAAAACATCATACAAAATAAAACCCAATCTATTTTATTAAAGTTTCACCACATAGGAAACATAAGGACTAAATGGATAATTTTTGGATCTATTTTCTACACTATGGTTTATTTTAAAAACTAGGGTTTAAAATTTTACTTGTCCAAAATTTTTTCCATCTTAAATCACAATGGAAAAAACTAATAATAAATTTAACCTAAATTAAAAGAGTTCATTACTTTCTTGTGATTCAGAAAATGAAGGCTAATAATCCCCTTGCCAAAAGTACCCTACGCACTCCACAATCCTTTCCATATCTTTAAAAACCATGTTTTTCTCATTTTTATTCTCCTAATACCATATATTATACTCTAAAAAACTCCCTTAATTCATCCAAAAATTCCCTTAATAATACATTAATGGCCACCACCATAACTGAAACTTCCACTTTTCTTTTACAAGTCATCATATGCATGGCATGCCACATTTACAAGTCATATTAACACTTTGTTATCTCTAATATAATATTAAAAAAAAATAATATTTATTCCATTTAATATCCCCATGAACTCCCAATTATTTTCCAAAACAAAATAAAAGTCAAACACTATCCATCGACCTACAAACTCTAGTAATACCTTTTAACCCAATTCAATATAATTGATATTGAATCACTATAAAAACTACTTATATAAACATTATATACCATGAAATATTTTAAATAAATCTAACCAATGAATAATTAAAATTTATTCATAATGGGTTGAAGGTTTCCTTAGGGTATAATGACCTCCAAAAAGGGTTTTTTTTTATAACTTTTTACAAATCAAGATTACATTATAACCGAATAAATTCAAAATATAACCACATAAATAAGTAATAAAGTAAATTCATACATACAAACACACACACACACACACACACATTTATGTTTCCATGATATTATTAATAACTAATATAATCACACACATAAAATGAATAAGATTTTTTATTAGTAAAAATAAGTGAAACAATCAAGTTTGGCTCAATAAATAATTCAACATAATTAGATAATTACCAAAAGAGTCTAGATACAATAATCATCACCAAAATTAATTATGCATACATTTAACCATTCAAGTGAAGGATAACCAAGCTTAACATGATAACAAATAATAAAGTGCAAGTGTGTGTGGTTATTTTAGCCTTTGTTCTTTCTACCCATAACTATCATGATCTACCACCCTCTCCCCTATGATGCCCTCCCTTTGAATTTGTTTGCAAGGGGTACACTATAATACATCCATCTCATCAAAAAAGGGGTAGTTAGTTCCATACATATGAAAAAAGATAATCTAAAATATGTAAAATGTAAATAAATTAAATGTATTATTGATTATGCAACATATAATAATTTTAGTATGCATTTCCAAGATTATAGTATTATTACATAATCAGACATATATATCTATGTATTCCAATATCATCTTGAAATAATCATGTAACTAAATAATGGACATTAAAATAAGCTAACAAAAAAATTATGATTATACCCATCAACTAACAAAATCAATAGTCCAACATCTGCTTAAAAATTAATGTTATTTGTAAAGAGTAGGATAAGATGTAACATTATTTCACCCTAAAAGGGACATTATCCTAATGTCATTATTTAAAAAATAAACATGTCTAATAACATGTATTGTTAAACAAAACATATAAAATAAATAAATATGAAAGCAATTTTTGAAACTCCTTAAGATCCTCCCAAGTGGAACTATCTTCATAATGTTGGTCCCAATAAACCTCACATTGAGATACCTCTCAATTATACAAGCTAAGATTATGAGTATCAAGTATTCTAACTGATTCTATTTTTACCAATCATAGATCTAATAACAAGTCTATCTAATACATGATAGGGGTTAGCCACATATATTTTTACATAAAAAAATTATTAATTTGTGTTAATGTTGGTGGAAAGTCAAGTTTGTATTTAATGGGAGTAATCACTTTCAAAACCTCAAAGGGTCATACATATCTAGATGCTAGTTTGTCTAATTTTCTAAATTTAATAGAGATATTTTATGGTTTAACCTACAAAGAAACCTTATCTCTAACTAATAATTATTTTGTTTTTCATTTAAAATCAGCATAGCTTTTTTGTCTATCATGGTCTTCAAGCAACATTTACCTAATTAATGTTACCTACTATTTCATTTTAGTAAGCATATATAGTCCAAATACCATGTTATATTTTAATTTATCCCATATGATAGGTGCTATACATCTTTTATCATACAAGACTTCAAATGGAACCATTTTCAAAGCTATCTTAAATGATTTGTTATAATCAAAATCAACTAGTGGAATTTATTCCTCCCATTTATATTTTTGATCGATGAAAAGTGTTTATAAAATTTTCTCTAATACTTGATTTAACATTTTATTTTTTTCATATGTTTGAAGATGGTAGTTTGTACTAAAGTTCAACTATGTGCCTAAAGTTGCATTAAGGGTTTGAAACAACATTGAGATCGTATGAGAGTATCTAACATAAATGATATTTTATATAAACCCATAAAACTATAAATTTATTAAATTTTTTTTTTGTTAAAACTGGTATATCATCACTCAAGTTTCCTGGAATGAAATGTGACACCTTGTTGAGTTTATCAATAACCACCAAAATCACACCATGTTAGTTTCTTGACATTGGAAACCATTGGACAAAGTCCATACTAATGAATTTCCACCTCTATTAAGGAATATCATTTGTGTATAATCACCCAAAAATATATACATTTTCATCCTTAACTCTTGGACATTCCAAGAATTTAGACATAAAATCAACTATGTCATCTTTGTTCATTTCTAGAAATATAGAGTTTTTATCTCTACCATGACCTTAGTTACATTGATATGACTTGAATATGAATCATTATATAACTCCTTAAGTATGATTATCCTCAAATTATCTATATCAAGCACATATATTTTTTCATTTAATCTCAAAATAGCATCACTCTCAAAATGAAATCCTTTATACCTATGTTCTTGAGGACTTTTTGCTAGGGATTTCTTGACTTACTCATATAATTCATCTCCTAATGATAACTTTAAAACTTGATCTTAGATGGTAATCATGTTATTATCCATTTATGCTATATCATTTATGGATCTAAGAACATCCACTACCCTATTTTCCTTGTCAGTTATATATATAACGTTAAAATCATAGTCAGATAGAATCTCCAACTAATGCCTTTATCAAGTATTCAAGTTGAATTAGGTAAATATATACTTGAGCCCTAAAATTATTATATTTTGAGATCAAATAATTTACCCAACAAATAATGAATCAGTATTTTCAAGGCATTTTCTATTGTAACTAAATAAATTTCATTTGGAGCATAATTATCCTCATAAGGATTCAATTTCCTTGACTCATATGCTATTACATAGCCTTCTTGAATTATCACTCCACTTAAACCATCCCCTAAAACATTTTCTATCACAAAAAACTAACCTTTTGAATCTAGCACTTGCAATACTAGTACTGAGATAAGCCTTTATTTTAGGGTTTGAAATGTTTCCTCACACTTATCATGTCACATAATTTTTTATATTGCAAAGATGTTATTGGATTAGCTATTTTTTAGAAATTTGGTACAAAGTTTTTTTAGAACCCTAATAAACCCATAAGAGTACACACCTCATGAATATTATTGGGTGTTTGCCATTCCATGGTGTCTCTAATATTTATTAGATCTACATAAATTCCCTTTCCTAAAATAATATGACCTAGGTATTGCACCTTTTTATAAATAAATCATATTTTGATAGCTTCCCATAGAGGTTATGTTTATGTAAACTTTGAAAAACTAGACACAAATTCTCAATATGTTCTTCTTTGATCTTAAAAAAGATTAGAATGTCCTCTATAAAAACAAGCACAACCTAATCAAGGTAATCCTTGAACACATTGTTCATAAGATTCATTAATGTTACATGTGAATTCATTAACCCAAAAGGGAGAACTATGAACTTGAAGTGCCCATATCTTGTCCTAAAGATTATTTTAGGAATGTATTACTCTTTTATTCTTAACTGATGATACCTTTCCATCAGGTCAATATTGGATAACACTATTTCACCTCACATTTGATTAAATAATTCATCAATGTGGGGTATGGGTACTGATTCTTTATGATTTAATTATTAAACATCTAGTAATATATTAATAGGTGAATATTTCCATCCTTATTATTTATGAACACCACTAGTGCAAGTTATGGGGAAACACTTGGATAAATGAAACATTTTAACAACATTTCCTAAAGTTGGGATTTTGATTCAACTAAGTCTATCATTGTCATCCTATAGGGGGCCTTGGATTAAGGATCCAATCTTGGAGTGATGTCAATCATGAAATTGAATTCCACTTTTTGAGGTAATCTTGGTAACTCCTTTGAAAATACATCCTAAAATTCTTGAAAAAATGGATAATCTTCAAAGGTAGGCTCCTTGTTTTTTTCAATTTCATTGACCTTGACCACAAACACTTGACACTATTTTATCTGAGCTTTCTTCAGCTAAATAACTTACATTTGAATTAAAATTATCTCTTTATTTTCACCTTGGATTTGGGATGGATTTACCAAACCACCCAATCATTCAACCTTTTTTGAGAAATAATCAACCTTTGCTATGTGATTACAAGTTTGATTCACTCCTAAGATCACATCATATGATCCTACTAAAGATACAAAAAAATATACTACCATTTTGAATTCAAGTAACTTCCCTTCTTCTTAAATAATACATTTTTATACTTTGACCTTAGATTCATTCTCATACTACACTGTCCAAGCATTCTCCATATGACTAGTTTTCCTAGGTATTTTATTTAACATAGTAGGGAAGATAAAACATTTAGTGGTTCTAATATTTATTGTATTTGAAATAGGATGACCAAAAAAGGTACTTGACACTTTTATGGGGAGGATTGAAAATAATCTTGATGATTGTCAACAACTACATGGATTTCCTATTAAAAGGTCCCATGTTGTGATGAAGATGTAGAAGAATTATTTTACTTGCTTCTTGTCTTCTACTAAGGATATCCCTTAGCATAGCGGTCTCCTCTACATGTGAGACATCTTATAGATGGTTGTTTCTCTCAAACTAGTTACTTCCCTTGAACCCTTTCTTGAAACCACCACCAAGTTTATTATTCCTAGAAGTGTTTCTAAACCTTGTA
The DNA here is from genome assembly GCA_037957365.1 of Torreya grandis. NCBI lineage: Eukaryota > Viridiplantae > Streptophyta > Pinopsida > Cupressales > Taxaceae > Torreya > Torreya grandis. The sequence continues at coordinate 40,179 of JARHVA010011286.1, read as the reverse complement.
CTCTAATTAATAAATATGTTCTTGTAAATATGATTACGCTTTTAATTTTTATTTTTGAAAGTAGTTTTTGAGCCATCAAACTTATTTTGATACTTGCCTCTAAGTTATATAATATATTTGAGAACATGCTCATGTTTACTATCATTATTTAAAACCTAATCCACTTCACACCAATTTATGGCATTAGACCCATGATGAACTTTTTTATTCATAAATTCCTTCTTTCTTGTACTGGGGAACATACTTAAAGAGCTTGGTAAATTTTTACCAATACTTGGTCATTGACAACTTTACCTACTTAAAATTTTGAAAATATGTCAATTTTTTTTATCAAAGTTCAACCATGGTAGCCAACATGACCTAAACAAGGATAAAAAATACTCCCAAGTGGTGGTGGTGGTGGATTCAAGGCCCATTTCTAATTTCTTATTGCTCGATCATGTTATCACTTCACTACTAAGTTGATAAGCTCCCCAAATAGCATTGGTTACCTTAGCATAATTTTTAATCTCAAAATATTTTTCCACCTCTATAATCCAAGCTTCAGATATATCCCTCAACATTATACCATCAAACTTAGGTGGATTCACTTTTTTCATATCTCATGTAAGTTTTATAGCTACTTATGCTCTTACAACTTGTTATTCAACATGTTCATAATCTTGATGTATACCTAATTATCTAGATCATCGTAAGTTTATTATTCATCATCATTATCATGCACTTATTGTTATAGGGTGGCTAATCTATCTCAAGTTTCCATTAATATTTTTAGGATCTAGTGTAGATTTTTAGCTTGCTTAATTAATAGCTGATTAGGGTCAAGTTGTTGATCTTAATTTGAAGTTCCTTAAAAAATAATTTTTCCATGCATAATTTTCTACTACCAAAATAGGAGAGATAAGTTAATGTTAGTGGACTCACTAGGTTCAAGCATTTAAACCTTTATCTAACACCACATATTAAATCCCCACTAGGTTTATTAAGAAACTAAATAATTGTTTTTAAAAATACATTAATAACTAGCTTTTATTAAATTATATTACTTAAATATTTAAAAAACATTTTAACTTTTACCAAAACCATATTATAATTATATATACATCCATTTAGAACCAAACCCTACTTGTTATTGCAATATTGTACTAATTAATCATTAATGGATCATAAGGATATAAATACAATAATATTATAGAATATCAAATAAATTCAATTGTAAGAGTACAAAAAAATATTATTTCAAACTTAAAAATATAGAAATGTACAATATGGCAACCATAATTAATAAATACAACCATTATTTTGATTCTAACTAATGTATAATGAATGTTCATTTATGTTGTAACCATTATTTTTTTAAAAATAATAGAATAATGTCAATTTACAAAAATGTAATAGTACAATAAAAATTTCATTGTATAACTCATCAAAACAAATAATATCCATGAGTATCTCTATAAAGATTTGGATTTAGTTTTATATATGGAGAGCATTATCTAGGCACTTTTCCTCCAAACATAGACCAATGGTCATCCTCACACCTCCCCACTAAGAGTGGCCTTTACTTTCACAAAGGGGAAAATAATGGAGATGTGAACATAAAAAAATAATCTATAATAGTGTGTTATACAATCACTCTCACATGCAATATTTATATGGACCATGAAATAAATCCTCTATTTAATCTGACATCACACGTGCATGTAAGCTAGAAGTTACAATGGACAAAAAATGTATATTTATATAACATTACTTCTCCAAATATTTTATTTTTAGTTTTATACTTCAAATGAAGGTTCGTCCTAGTACACAACTTAATACTCACTTTTAAATATACCATCCTACATGCTAACTAATAATGGGTACTTCAATACAAAATCTTCCTACCTTTCTTTACTCATTATCCCTTAAATTGAGGAATGACACATGAAAAACCTATATAAAAAATAAATATACACATAAATACATCCCAAATAGTCTAAATAATTCTTATCTACGAGACTTACACCCTTGTAAAGGTAACTTCAAGCCTTCACAATCTAAAGTAGCATCAAAAAATTTCTAGGTTGTGGTTAGCTTAATAGATGGATTGAATATCTAGATTATAAGGGATAGCTCCCCTTGATGTATCATTTAGGCTTTCTAATCTAAACTACCATCTTGCAAGGAAAATGGAAGGAAGATAAATTGAATAATTCTCATCTAACTGAGATGATAAACTAAAATATGTCCTTCACTTATCTAATATGCACTAAGAAGGCTAAATAAAAACATGGACCTAATTGCATTTCTCAAATGAAGGTTTTCAAACATCAATATTTCACATAGATTCTTTAATTTATGCATGATTTAAGGTAGTTGATCAATAGGTCCCTCAAAGACACTAAGAAAAGATTACACTTGCCATACATACAAGATTACTCAATCACACTATCAACTTATAATCATGAACTAACACCTAAAAATAGGTAAAGAAGAGAGGAAAAAATGAAAGAAAGCATGTACTATCACTGTCATTCATCAACAAACCACTAGTATACACTAGTCACAAGCTTTGAGGAGGCATGAATTCAGTCTTATTAATTATAAAGAGGAAAGTAAAAGTGTTTTTTTAGTAGGGCCTTGCCACAACATAGGTTAATGATAATTTAAAATGCCAAAAATAGGCTTACATATAGATAGAATGAGAAAGGATAAGGAGAGAGAGAGATAAATTAAAAGCCTAAAATTTATGGAAAATGACACCCACTAGGTCCTTCTCCAACTCCAACATAGTAGTTCCTTAATTTTCTCTCATCTAACCCATGAAAAATGGCATAGAGGTTGGGGTAAACTTGTTTATAAGGTTGAAGGAGTATTTTCATTAATATCTTGCCAGTTGAAGTGCATATATTCTTGATTTCACACCCTATTTATTAGTTTTCTTGTCTTCCTTGATGAATGAATCTCCTTTCTTGAAAATAGGTCATCATGTCTAAATGTATCTTTGACTTTGTCTCCTTTATTAGGCATAAGAGAGGGAAAGAGTATCATTAGGTTTTTAGAGACATTTTTTACCTTTGAATCTATTGATGTATCTAAATGTATCATAGGTGTTCTTAGTGTTCACATAATACTTCTCATTTTAGAAATTTGGGAATTCAGAGCCTGAGTAGTAGGGTTTGGAAACTTATGTTACCTATGTTGAAATAGCAATAGAGCAATGTTTACCTATTTCACAAAATTTATATTAATTGATGGTTGGGATCCATCATGGTCCAAATATTTTCAAAGTATAAGTATCTATGATAGTACTAGTGAATTAGGATCCAAGTTTAAACTAATGACTAATCTAAATCGACATGTATAATGAAATCTAAACTAAAGTGATCTGGTTATAAAAAAGAAGCAAAAATAAGGGTAAGGTAGAAAGAGAATAAGCGACTACTAATATTATCCCCAAACATTATGACAAAGTTTCAATTACAATTAAATATGCATTTAACTAATACATAATGCAAAATAGCATAAGCTTAGATCTCACTACACACTAGGAAAACCTCTAAAGATGATATAAATAAGTACAAGTAATAACTAAATTTAATTTAAAGATTTTATACCACACTCAAATAGAATTTTCACATTTTAATGAAAAAAAAATAAAATAAAAAAATTCAAGATCATTCAACCAATCTAGCATAAGTACAAATTAGCAACCCTATAATAAAAGATGCAACTTAGAATTTAGAGAAACCATTCAATGTTAAGACTTTAGACTAGAAATTGAGAAACAATCCATATAGCAATTAACACAAACAAACTTGGACAATCTTTATAGAATTCCTTGATTGTATTAACTTTTCAAAGTATACAAAATTCTCTCAAAATTCTCTCTTTAAAGGATGGTAATACTACCTTTTATATAAGGACCAGATAGTATACCAATTAGTTACAAGATACAAATGTACAAGAAGTAAGGACAACTATATTTTTTCTACAAAGTTATATAATACACTTGCTTTTCTAAAATGGACTGACCTAGAGGAAAGTATGCTAACAACCTAGCATATGCCTTTATAAAAGAATATTCCTTTTTTAAATATTGCAATGCTTTTACAAAGAGGAATATTAACTAATTGGTGGGCCCATTTCCAAAGGGCTCCCCTATTGCTCTTGTATAATATCCATAGCTCTTTGATGTTATTCTTTGAAAAAATCCAAATCAATAGCTGGCTTTAAGAGATAGACATCATCTTGATTAGCTAAGTCATCAAAGTCTCTATAATCCCTTGCCATATCTTCCTTGATGCTCCTAGATTTTACAATATTTTCCTTAGTAGTGAATATCATGCCCATAATTTGGTTGTTGTCACTACCAGATTGGCCTTGGCTTTTGCTTCTCACTTCTTGCATCACCAAAGTGACTCTATTATTATATTATTCATCAAAAATAATGGATAGGGCTATAGACTTTGTAGGATTAGGCAACATGGTGATAAGGAGTTTCTTATTCTTGGTAATTAATTCTTCATCATCTTTCAAGAATCTATCTAAACCTACTAACCAAGAACTTAAACTCTAGATCATGTCCACCACTATCCCTAATATAGAATTTAAGTAGGCTAGGATAATGGTTTTTAATTTAATAATTCTATTCCCAATCATTATATTGATGAGATCTCCTATTTTATCCTCTACATCTTGCCATTCTATCATTAATATTTTGGCTCAATGCATCTTTCCTTAGCTTCATTGATTTTAAGGAGTCAATCATGTAGAAAAAATATTCTTCAAACATCTTTATTATGGATTCAAGAACTGATAAGATGACCTAGGTCTCTAAATTCTCCTTTTCCCTCTCCAAGTTATGTATTGTTTACTTCATGCCTTTGATCTCTGCTCTGAATTTAGTTGAATGGGCCTCAACTAGGCTTTCTATGTCTTCTTCATGGATGGGAAGTTCACCAATCTACTATCCTCCAATTGGAGTTAAGCCTATGAATGTCTAAACCTTTTAAAATTTGAATTTCTCACCTCTAATCATGTTTTTTTTGTGCTTACCCTTTCCAATCATGTTGACTCAGGGTTGAATTTCAATATGGTGGATGACTATGCAACCTTAGGAGGTTCTAGGACCTCCATCCTTGTGTTTCTTAAGGTACCCAAGGTTTTTATTTGTGTGCCACCTAATGCTCATATGGAAACTATCCTTCTTTCTTCTTCCTCCTTCATCAAAGCCAATATGCATGCCTTGGTTTCTTCATGAACATCAATGTTAATAGTTTTGGTCAAGGACCAAGAGTGAGACAAAGTGGGAATATTTTGTCTTTTCCCATAGATTGACCATTTATGGATAATAGGTCCATAAATGGGATATTCCTCACTAAACAAGTTGACCTAACTCATGGGGTGGGTGAGGTTCAATTTGAGCTTCTTCCTTTCAACTAGGACCAAGGCTAATTATGCCTTTTGTTTTCTATGGGGGTGATACTAGAAATAAATCCAAAGAAACCTATTTTTCTTTATTTTATTCAACCTCCTTTACATAGGCTTGAGGTTCTTTTTATTTTTCTTCTTCTACTTTTATCACATAAGCTTCATCTATCACTCTAAGTGCATCCTTTACTATTTCATTGGGCTCCAAGGTAATAATATCCAAGAATTCTATGGGGGACTCTAGTCTATCATGAGGGATGGAATATGATCCCTCCCCAAGTCTCTCTTCTAACTTCTCCTTACTAGGTCCTTATGTTATTTGTGCCTAGGGATGTTACATGTTAACCTATGGCTGAGGCCTTGAATATGGTCCAAGTAACAAATGATACTACATGGGTCCCATTTTCCAAATCTCACTAGGTGGCTTGTCATCTCCCATAGCCAACCTGGGCTCCAACTTGGTGGTGTGCCTCTTTAACTTAGCTAATACCTCTAGGAAATTAGAGGCCCTGATGTAGAATGGGTCATTCACCCTAAATTGATGCTCATATACCTTATTTATGTTATTGGAGTCTAGGTGTTGTGTGATCACCCCATATGGGTCCCATTGCATCAAATCATACTTTTATATGGTAAAGGAGTCCCTATGTCAAAAAATTATATTCACATGATCCCAAATTTGTAAAATAGTCCTATTGATTTTCAATGGAAAAAGATGGGGAAGGACTTTCCTCTTTTCCTTGAAAAATCCATATATACTGTGAAGAAGTTAGTAGGCCACTTCTTTCTCTGCAACCTTAGTTGTCTCATATATAGGTAGCATAAAGGTTTGTGTTAGAGTCCCTTCAATATTTATGATGGTGTAGTTAGGGTAGAACCAAATATCTCCTATCAATTCCACATACTTCTTGATTAATGGGATGACCCTACTCATGGGTATTCATATGATGGCTTCCACTAAGGCTGGGTAAACACAATCATAGATGAAATTCACATTATTCCTATAAATGAATATGTGTAGCTTTGAATAATGATGAGAGATGGTGGGTTGTCCATCAAGGGACCAATTATTGATGTTTGGGATCTAGGTGAAGGCTAAAAGGGCATCAAATAGATAGGACATCATGTAAAATTGCTTGTTTGTTTTCTTTTTTATTACTATGAATTGGGACTTCAAGCAGATGTTGATCATCTCACCCAATGTAGGAGTGAGTCCTTTATCAACCATGAAGTAGACATATGATACCCATATTTGTTCAATGTGAGTGGTAGAGGGGACTCTGCACAACCTATTTAGCAAGGTCATTATTATCCTAATTCCTTACCTAAATTGGATAATTGCTATTATACCTATGAGGTCCTAGACTACTTAGTTTCTAGTGAGTAGCCATGGTTAAAGGATTCTATTCAAATTGTGCACTCCAATCCACTTTTTGATGGTGGGTAGGTCTATTTATGACATACAATGTTTTTAATAACTATCAAAATCTAAGGGAGAGATGTAATCTATTTTATTAAATGTACATTCATGCACAATCCAATCATTCTCAACTTTACAATCTTGGAAAAGAGGAGAAATGACATCAATTTGGTGAAGTACCTCAAGCTTGGTGATATCATGGTATAGACCAACCATCTAAATGGAAACAATATCATTATATCTCATTAGGGTGGTTGTATTCCTCTATTCCTCTCGAGTCAAGTCTTGCATCTCTCTGATGATCCAAAAGAGTTTAGACCAATTCCTTTTACCATTGTTCAAGGATATAGTTTCCAATTCCATGTATTTCAAAACCCTCCCCTCATTATCTAAGGTCAATTATAGCTTGGTATCATACCTTTGTTGTTGTATGTGAGCTACCATGGCTATGAAAGTTGAAACTACTTATCAAATGGATTACAAGTAATCTATGAGTCAAATTTTTATTACTTAGATTATAATTGAGCTCTTCTTGGTTTGAATGTGATCAAATTAAGTTTGAATTGGGGATCTATGGATGTTGGGGTTTTTTTGAGGTTTTTAAGGTGATGTTAATCCAAACTTAAGCCCATTCATGTCTTAGATTTGATTGAGACCCAAGATTTCATACATTTACCTTTTTGAGCACATAAGATCTCCAATTTTATCATTATATGCTTATTTGGCACCCATGTGGTGTCTATTTAAAAAATTTCATGGTAATTTTTATAATTGACTTAAGGGAGTAGTTATTGGATTTTGAAAAATCCAAATTTTCTTTTTCACCATAGATTTAACTTTATGGATCAATATGGGTTGTTGGTCATGATACCATGGATTTAGAATTATTGGTTGTTTTATGTTATGCCCTATGGTTATGACACTTGGCATATTTATGAGCCTCTTGAGCCTTGTGTTCTATGTTGTGAATGCATGGTTTCCATGTGGTCATTCTTGTGGGCCTTTGAGGGATCATTCAAAAGTCTCTGATAGTTGCATTCTATCATATCATCTTCTTGCACACAAGTGCAAGCCTTCAATCCTACAAAAGAGTGATAAATTTAATTAGCATCATTATTTAGTTTGGAACTTAGGGTTAAATACCTTAGGCTAAGGTTTATTTTGTGTTTATTGAACATGAAATAAACTTTAGGCTAAAGTGTTTATGCCTAATTTTTATGAGATTTATATAAATGGGGACCATGGATAAATATTTTAAGCTAAGGTTTACATTGTATTAATTAAAAAAACATGTACTTTGGGCTAAAATATTTATGTTAAGATCTTAGAACATGCCCAAAGGGGTACAAGTAATATAAGGACCAAATTCTAGGTTTTGACATAGGGATTTATTGTATTAATAAACATGACAAAACCTTTGATTAAAAGCATTTGGGATAAGTTTTATGTCATAAGGACCCTTTTGAAATAATACTTAGTATATTTATATAGCCTAAGGTTCATGGAATTAAAACAAATACAATGGGGACTTTTAGGATATAGACTTAGACTAAATTCATCTCTACATATATTTAGATTATGAGATCATTTCATTATTTATAGTTTAAATATCTCAAGTGTTTGAACATCCTTCAAGGGGTCCCATTGGTTTGAAATGTAATACATGACCTTTTGACAATATTTTTAGAGTATATCCTTGTCTTAAGTAAAATAATCAATTAGCTTAAAATTTGATGGTCTCATGGATGTCAATGATGGCCTCATAGATGTCAAATGATAGTCATGTGAACATCAAATTTAAGGTAGTATATTATTAGGATTTATGGGCTTAAAGTTGATGGTCTCTCAAACATCAATGATATCCTCATGAACATTAGATGACAATCATGTTAACATCAATTTTAAGCATGAAACCTTTGTAGTCCATAGACCTTAGATTTGATACACTCCATCAAATTAATCTTCATGATAAAACATGGACCGTCGATCATGATCCAAGTGATTGCATGCCATTGGTTCAATTTGATGTGTGAGACCATCTGTTATAAAGCTTCAAATGTGGGAGTGCTACTTGGTGGCTCCATGAGGCTTCTTGAGCTTTTAAATTTTCATCACTACATTCACTCTATTAGATCATTAGTCCTACTAAAGCATGGACTATCGTTCATGATCTTAGTGATCTCACAAGATTGGTACAAAGGACAAAATTCTCAAATTCATCAATTTTTCTTCACTTTATCAAATCATCCCCATGATGAAGCATGAACCATCAGATCTATAAAGAATCAAGGCATTTAAGTTAGGGCTTCGATAAATAGGAACTTAGGTTAAAGATTTAAGACTAAGGTCTCATTTATATTGATAAGTACAAATAGGGCCTTAAGTTTAAGTCTTTAGACTAAGTTTATAATAAAGGGGACCATGTTAAAATAAATTACCCTACTAACATAAACATTAGACCATGTTAGAAACACAAGGAACATGAAAGGGGAAAATAAAGGGGACTAAGCATGATTTTCAAGTTAAGGTTTGGTTGTGTTAAGACACACAACCAAGCCTTAATTTAGTCATATAAAATGTCCAAATTATTATCTTGAGTGTGGATTATGACAGCCTATCCATAGGACCATCATGCATGATTTCATGATCCTTTTAGACACCATTTTGCTTAGAAATGATCATCTGTAGACTTTTGAAACTTGATTCTAACTTAGCCAAGCTATATTTCCTAGGTCAATACTATCCCCCCAAGTATTGATACTATAGAACAAGATCATCATACCTAGACTATAGCACTGGACCCTAGGGTGTCCAATTTTGGGTTCTCTTTTCTAATCATAGTTTGATCCCAAATGACCATTTTCATCTAATTCCTATCCTTCATCATGTCAGCCTAGCATGAATACATCTAACCCATGATCAATAGTTCCATATAAAATTCCATCTAAAGGTCATTTACAAAGGAGGTGACAAATATTACAAAACAAGCAAGAATACAAATAAACCACTAAGAAAAATTTCCCTATTCTCTACATACACTCACCTAACATAATTATAAACACATATAAACCCTCACACTAGTCCCTAGCCACCTTAAACACTCTTAGTTTGGCATTTTTATATTCACATATCACTATAGCACAAAGCGCATCAAGTGGGAGAACTACATATGGCTTGATCCCTCTTTAGAGTATTGGTATGTAGGTAGCATGCCCACACAAGGGTTATGGATACATGTTCAGTGCATCTTACACACACTAACTCCCCCTCTTTCTCAATTTTTATCAAGCATAATGAAGGTCTAGGGTGTTGATATTAAATCAGTTGTATAAGGATCTTCATCAATATTCAAGTCTTAAAATTTCATAGCCAATCTCAAATGAGGACAATAAAAAAAACACAAAAACTTAGATCTTTATCACTAGTTTGGACAATAGGGATAACACATAGACTATAGTGCCAAACCCTAAAATGTCTTATTTTTTGCACTCCTCTCCTTTCACGAAATGAAAGCTATATTTAGGTTCATGACAGTATTCCAATCCTACACAACTAATTTCAGCTTATGTCTCAGTTATCTCAGTCTAGTTTTAAGTTAAGTTGCATTTCTCCTTATTGTTATTTTAAGAAAGGTTTAAAAGTCTTAATAAATTATACAAATCAATATTATAATTATTACAATATTATTTACTAGTCTATTATTCTAGACCCTTAACGAAATTAGAAATAAGACTTCAATATTTTCAAAACTGTTAAATCATTTGGTGAACCTGACTTACTTTGTTTGCACATTAAAACCCTAGGAAAAATTACTTGTTGATTTTTCCAAAATTTATTTTATTCTTTCCTACATATTTAAATTAGAATTTCACATTTAATTTTTAAAATTCACCATAGTAATTTTAAAAATTATTTCTTTCAAACCCTAGTTGCCTATACTAGGTCCTGGTATTTTTCCAGTATGTTTATAATTTTTCTTGCATATTTAAATAAAACATTCACATTTAATTTTAAAAATGCACCATATTAATTTTTAAAGTTATTTATTTCAAACCCTAGTTGCCTATACTAGGTCCTTATATTTTTCTAGTATTTTTCTAATTTTTTCCTACATATTTAAATGAGAATTTCCCATTTAATTTTTCAAATTTACCATAGTAATTTTTAAAATAATTTATTTCAAACCCTAGTTGCATATACTAGGTCCCTTTTCTTTTGAGGTATCACCTTACAATAAGGAGTCCATACTTGGTCCTATCATGTATATGAATGATGAGGTTTACCATATGTTAATTAAAAGCTTCATTCTTTCCATTTCATGCTTACTTTTTATAATAAGGGATGATATATATATATATATATATATATATCTCTCTCTCTCTCACGTGGAATAATTTCCAACATTATTTTGTTAAACATGTTAGAAATACTATGTTACAAGTTAAATTTTTTTATGCATTAGTGCAAATTTCCATGCTCTTTATCACTTTTTTGCTATCTTTCATGTGGAATATTCTTTATAATCATATTGTTATAAAACCTATAGATCTAATTACTTCTTTAAAATTATATCTCTCTATTATGTGTAATTCAATTAAGAATAAAATCCTTGCATATTTGGATGATCCATTACATAATCTAACAACCACCTATCAAGTTTCAATGTCATATCTTATGTACAAGAAAAAAATTCCTTCTTCTCCTCTCCCCTAAGAGGGTGATAGCTACTTTCCCTCTAACCAGAACTAGGTCCATGTTATCACCCCTCCAAAAGGTGAGGTAGCCTATACTATTGTTCCTAATAAATAAATTTAGCCTATAAATTCTTCAAAACCTCTTCAACATATGTGCTTACATATTCAATCAAAATCAACTAGGTTTTGCACTTGTAAGACACTAAGGGATTAAATCACCATTATGAGAAAGTCAATTTCATATTTAAAAATGTAGAATCATTTATTACATGAAAAGATCACAAAATTGAAAAATCATATTATAATACAAAAGCGTTAAAGGTCCCCTAGTATCAATCATGTATATGCACCTTCACCTAGTCAATTGGTTATAACAAATGTTACATCTCAAAACAAGAAATCACAACAAAGTAACTCTACAACTAGTGATTCAAAAAGCGTTCAAAGATCAAATAAGAGTTCAAGTGAGGTACTAAGGGAAATGATTACATCTAATTTGATCAAACTACCTCCTCTACATCTAGTGAGAATACATAGATATTATTGTGCATATCATAGAATACATGCACACATATTCATGTTTGGCATTACAAAAACATATGCAATAGATAATTTCTAATGAGGACCCTATACAATGTAAATCAATCAAACAATCCATAGTGACATAGGAACACATTCAAAAATGGTCAAATTTATAATAGTACAAAAGTGGTTACCAAATCATAACTCAAACAACAAAAGGATCAAAAATAAAAATTAGAATAATAAGCAATACCAAAAGTATAGGTAAATCACAAAAAAGATAAAAATCTACCTCTCCAAAATTAGTCTCAATTTTCAAATTAGTATGAGTTTGGTTAAAAATATCTAAAACAATTTGACTAACAAGCTCAAGGGTTGGGAAAGAATTTTCAATGCATCACTACTCCTATTCAAGTAATTGATAATGTTTATCACCAAGGTTTGGGATTTATTAAACATCCTAAGGCAAATCATTTAAAAACACAATTTACTAAAAGAAAAGATCTAGATACAATAAAAGTCAACACTATAATTCCACTGATTCAAAATCAAGATGATAATGATGAGTGGAATAATATAGGTTATTATTATTTACAATATACCAACAATGAATCCAAATATTTAGAATCATATTCATAGCCATTCCCTCATGCTTCACAATCATGCATGATTCCTTTGTTTGATACAAGATGCCATGACAGGGAGTCTCTTATGAGACTCATCGGTTAGTATCATAATTTATCAACTTACTTGTATATAGTTTCTCATCTTACTTGTATATAATTTATTTTCAAATTCTTGTACATAATTTCTCAATTTACTTGTACATAGCTTATTTTCAATTTCTTGTACATAGTCTCCTTATGATTTATTGTACATATATTTTTTCAAAAATACCAAAAACATTCAAATAAATCAGAAACACTAAAAAAATTTCAATTATATACATTATCCATGCTTTACATTTCTACTACCATACTAGACTTACATTTTGCTACTATATGTTATTGTTTGTTGATTTATCTACATTACCAAGTTTTACTTGATCTTATTTGAGTGTGTGTAGTGATATCTACATCCGTGATTGCTTCAATATAACCATTGAGTGGGCATTTGAATTCTACATTTGAGACACACATCGATATATCTACCCACTAGGGGCATATTATACATTACTACACCATCTAGTTTGTGTCATTCCTACACCACACATTCTAGTTATCATGTTGATGTACATTACTTACTAGCTTACACATATTACTCTATCAACATTCACTAGTATATAACAATTTTATAATTTTTAGCATATACCTAGTCGTATACTACATGTTTTGCATGCATTCACTTATTCCTTTGGTTAGTTAGATGCAGTTGTATTTTCAACATATTACATGCATTCTTTTTTTACTTTATGTAGATAAATGTGATTGCATTTCTCAATTCCTATTTTATCTATTGTGTGCTCTATTACATTTGCCAATATCCTTTGTTTATTTTCTTGTGTGTGCCTTAGGACATTTACCAATGTTGTTTACTTATACTCTTTTATGTACTTGTGGCCCTCATGATAACCTTGCTTGTTTTCAATCATATGTGTATGTGGCATTTGAACACATCTATTATGTTTGATTTTTATTTTGAGTGACATGTGCCCATTTCCATTATATACTTTTCCCCTTGGACACTTTTATATGCTTGTTTCTTCTTACCTTACATACTTGTTTACTTTTTACTTATTAACTATTTTCAATGCCATGATCCACATCATGTATTATCTTGTTTTATTGGAGGACATGATGGACATAATACTCCATCCATACTTGACAAATAAAAACTAATAACTCATAATTAACAACTAATATTTATAGTTTCAATTCAGTACACTACACATGATATTACATTAATACATATATCTAGGCATACCCCTATTGATCTAACAATCTCCAATACAAACTATGCTATATCTTGAGACATATTTTCAATTACTATTATATCATGTATTTCATAACATAACACATTTTTAGGGATTTTTATTCTAAGGGTAGTCATTACAGGGTCTTCATTCCTATGCTTAGAAAAGGGGGAAATAATTAGAGGTTTTGTTATAGAGATCAAAACCCTCTACCAGTCAAAAATTAGTTTTCAAAACACTTAGAACAATAATCTAAGATCAAACTAGATAGAAAAAACCAAAAAAATAGTGATTATTATATAATAATGATCAAAATTAGTAAAGGGAAAGGGCACTAAACTTGGACAAACCAAGGTGTCCCTTTTTTGGTGCTCTTATCCAAATAGAAAAAAACACAAATTTTCTATAAATAGGCAAAAAGGTAAATTCAACTATAGTTTTATCAATAATAGTTTAGTTTAGAATTAGTAGTTTCAATATAGTTTTTATTAGAGAATCCAGACATAGGGGACATCGTGCAAGGCATGATGGCTCCTACTTCTATTTTTAGATTAGGTAGTTGGTACAACTTCCAAATCAGAATCCATGTTACAGACACCAGTGATTGGGGCAATGTACATGACACATTTGACCTTTTTTTATTTTCAAGTTTAGTATATTACCCAGGCATTCTTAGTAGTTGTGTGCCTTATTCTATCTATAGGTGGTTGGCATCATTATTTAGTAGATTCCATATAAGCCTAGTTACTAGTTTTGGAGTGGCTTTTATATAGGCCTAATTTTTGCCATTTAGAATGGCCCAAGATTAGTGTAGTTTATAGTACACATTAAATTATCCATACCACATTATTAGATTTCAAAACATTCATGGGCTTTAAGAGCCATCTCATATGATGCACATCTATATCATTATCAGTTCATACCTTCACTTAATGGGAAATGATGGAGCCAAATGTTTATCTAGCCTTTATATTCTTGAGCCACCTACTTAGAGGGATTGGATACATAGTCAAAACATTGATTAACACATGTATGATCACATAGATTTACTTAGTGGGTGATGATAGAGCCAAAGGGATAGCCTTTACATTTTTGAGATAATTAAGAACTCATCTCTATTTATGATATTACTTTTTCTATAGCACATATCCAACATCACTCAACATCCCTCAATATAATAAGTTTTATATTAATATACATATTTGATGAGGTGTATTCATTCCTTTATTCTCCTCTCTCTCTTACCAAACTTTGTAGGTTCTTATTTTAGATATAACATATCTAGTAAGAAATGGTCTACTCTTTATTTATTGTTAAATATTTACACTTGACAATGTGCTCTCTCTACACACACTTAACATCACATAGATTCATGGGTTTCATCCTTACAGGTAAGTTTAGATATGCTTTCTATTTTTCCTTCATCCTAATATTTCACTTTGCTACATTACTAGAGTAAAGGCATGGGGGGGAATGTAGTCATATAAAATGTCCAAATTGGTAGCTTGAGTTTGGCTTATGACACCCTATCCATAGGACCCTCTTGTATGCTTTCATGACCCTTATAGACACTTTTTTGCTCATAACTAATTATTTTTAGACTTATAAAACCTGATTCTACCATAACCAAGCTATATTTCCTAGGCCAATTATATCCCCTAGGTCCTGAGCCTATAAGACAAGAGCACCATACTTGGACTATAGCACTAGAACCTAGGGTGTCCTATTTTTGGTCCTCCTATCCAATCATAATTTGAGCTCAAACAACTATTTTCATCTGATTCCTATCCTTCATCATGTCAGCCTGTCATGAATAGATCTAACCCATGATCAATAGTTTCCTATAAAAGTCCATCCAAAGGTCATTTACCAATAAGGTGATAAATATTACAAATCAAGAAAGAATACAAATAAACCACTAAGGAAAACTTCTCTATTCTTTGCATATAGTCACCCAACATAGATGCAAACACATTAAAACCATCACACTAGTCCCTAGCCACCTCAAACACTTTTAGTTTGGAATTTTTACATATGCATAACACTATTTCACAAATCACATCAAGTGGGAGAACTACATATGGCTTGATCCCTCTTTGTAGTATTGTTATGTATGTAGTGTGCCCATATAAGGGGTGTGAATACATGTTTAGTGAATTTTACACACACTAACCCCCCTGTTTCTCATGTTTTATCAAGTAAAATGAAGGTTTAAGGTTTTAATATTAAATCATATCTACAAGGAACTTTTTTGACATGCAGGACACAAAATTTCATATGTAGTCTCACATAGAGACAATGGACAAAACCCAAAAAACTTAGACCTTTATGACTAGTTTGGATAACAGTGGCAAGACCTATACTATAGCATTAGAACCTAAAGTGTCCTAGTTTTGGTGCTCCTATCCTTTCACTGAATGAAATCTAGATCTAAGTTTATGACACTGTTGTAGTCTTGCATAGCTAGTTTCAGCCTCTGTCTTAGCTATCTCAGTCTAGTTTTAAGCTAAGTTGTATTTATCCTTATTTATTAGTATTTTTAGAAAGGTTTAAAAGGCATAATAAATTGTACAAATCAGTACTATAATTATTAAAATAGTATTTACTAATTTATTATTCTAGACCCTTAACTAAATTAGTAATAAGACTCCAATATTCTAAAAACTATTAAATCACTTAACATGAAATTTGGGCTTAAGTCTAAAATAAATTTGAGATATTCCCACCAAATGCATTCTTGATAATATTTAAATTTGAAATAGGGGTTCAAGCTAGGGTTTACTAAAAGGAGGGTTTCACTATATGAATTCAACTATGAGAATCCTCAGATCAAAGGCTATTAGAGCCTAGTTTTACTAATATGTGAAAATCTCTTTAAAGGGAGCTCCATAAAACCTATAGTTTTAAGACATAAGGATCAATTATTAGCAACATTGGGAAATTTAAAAAAAAACAAAAAACCTTGAACAAATGGGCCAATCTCATCAAGAATGGATAATCTTCAAATCATAATAAAGAGTAGAATATCAAGATCTCAGTGCTAAGGTTCAAAATATCTCAAGGTTGCCAATTTTCAAAAAAATGGGTCTATGTTGACCTCAATAGAATCCTTATTGAAAAAAATTTCATTAATCTTTAAAACTCTAAAAATGGCATATAGGGTAATTTTTAGCCTTAATAAAGCTTGTTGAAGATTTTTATACATCAATGTGGTGATTTGACCACTGGACTCCTCTTTAAGCAAAGTTGCATAGGAAAGAGAATACTTAGATTTGATTTGAAGAAGGAAATATTACACTATGGATGGATTATAAAAATTTCATAATACATAAAACAAGGAATTTTGAGCCATCAAACCCTCCATAATATGCAATTTTATTCTAATTGCTTGCTTTTCTACCTATTCCTTGTAGCCTTAAAAACTAGTAAAGCTCCTTGTGAAGAAGAGTGTATGGATTGTAATTTAAAAATAAACACATTTTTTAGGTTCTTATATCCCCTTAAATCTACATTATAATTTTTATTATCTAACTCTAAGTGTAAGTATCTCTTTTCTACCATTTATCTCTCCAATTAGGCCTAATTAGGACTCTAAGGCCTAAAAACAAATATTTGGCCCAGATGGACACCCACACATGTAAAACCTCCAAAAAGTGTTTTATAAAATATAACTATATTGATACCATCCTCCATGCCAAATTTTGGATTTTTTAACCTTGTGTAAGTAAGCAAATCATGAAATGGCAAAAAAAAACTAGCCTTTTCTTTAGCATGTTTTGGACTGCCCTAAAAAATTAGGTTTTTTAGAGAAATTTCAAGTTATATTTTATGTATTTTTATAATTTTATAGGTGAAATACATCCCAATAACCTCTTACAATGCTTTTCATCCTTTTACACACTTCAACACCACTTTTTTGCCTAAAAATATTGTAAAAATATAGTTTTCAAAGAGTTCATATAGCTACAAGTACAACAAAAATTCATGGTGATACTAATTTTGGAGTGATCAATGTGTTTCATGTTTTTTAAATGTTCATCTATTCCATCTCATGTGATTTTGAGATCAATTTCTTCAAATTGGTCAAAACTAGTTTTTTTGCCAGCCTGTTAGTGGCTCAACTTCTTAACTATAGTTCATAAAGGATAGGGACATATCCAAAAAAAAAGCCACAAGTTATAAGGGAAAATATCCCATAACACATAAAAATAAATTAGGATACCATACAAATAATCCATACTATTATGATCATAATAAAGTACCTCATTGGCTAGGTAGACTACATTCTATGTGTTGGCAAGTGTTATCATTGACCTCAAAGATTGATGTCATATGTGCATTGATGTAAAAGGTAATTACAAAGTTTTCATATCATGATGATGATGAGTTTGATCCTAAATTTGTGAAATGAAGGATTTGGATCCATATGAGCCAAGGTAAGTATTGTCTAAGGCTTATCATATTATATTTAACATGTTGATGTGGTTTTAGGTCAAGGAGAGAAGACAAGCATGCTAATAGTATGTTGACATAGGCTTGGTAGCCTAGTATGTAAGCATGGATCTTTAGCATATGCTTGGATATGAAGTTTATTAATGTTATAGATGATGATATCATGTTTTATAGGTTATATGGGGAGGTAAGATTTCTTAAAATGCTTATGGGAATGCATGGTGTTCATCAGTTCTTCATTATGTTCATCGAGACATAGTTGGTTATATAGTATAAACATCTAAGTAGGTAGTTTGATGAAGTTATATTTCACACATGTGAAATTTATAGGAGTATATTGATATATGGATGGATTATCCTATGTGAGGATATCATATGGTTCAAATTTTAGGACATGCAATTGAGTGTAACAAAAGTTATTAAAGGGAAAAGTTGGCTTTTTATACATAATTTACTATGTTTGCATACTTATCTAGACCATCACTACACGTTCATGTAGATATGGATGAACCAAAAATTTTGAGAATTTATTTATTGTACTTATAAAGTTATTTGAGGTCGAAGAAGTCAATAGAGATATTATCTATAGTGCTAAAAATGTACACTAAAGATTTTGAGTCCTGAAGTGTTTTCTAGCTCAAGATATAAATATTGATGGGCTAAAGACCATCAAGTTTAATCACATCAAAGTCTAAGGTCATTGGTATAGAATATATATAGTGAGAAATTAATTATACATTTTGATATCAATGATGTGTATGAAGTCAATATGTTAAAGAATGAACATGCTAGTGACAAGTGTCACATTCATGGAACTTGGATAGAAGATTAATGGTTCATGGATGAATTTAAAGAGTCAACAAAGCACGTGGCAATGCCAAGTGGCACAAGCACATGAAGTGATATAAAATTGATTATAAGGCATATTAGGGTGCCAAGTGTCATAATCAGGGGAGTTTTGATTAGGATATAATTGTGAGCATTACTTGATAAAGATTGAGCTACTCAAAAGAGATCAATAGAACATGTTTATTCCAAATTATCAAGAAGTAGTGAGATGATTACAAGTCCTCAATGTTTAATAGTAATCAAAGGTAAATACTGAGATACTTTTGAGAGAGATTGATGATGCATATTCATTAAAGTTATGAGAGGGCATGAGATGTTTACAAAATGTTTGAAGTTTAATAGTTTCTTAGTAACCATTAGAATTCAAATATTTGAATTTGTGAGGGAAGACTAGTCTATAGTTTTTGTGCTATAAATTTTGATATATGTAAACTTTAATCATAGTGTAAAAGGTAAAGTTGTATAGGACTTCATATAACATCCAAATAACCTAGTTAGAAGGTCTAATAATTTGTGTAGTTAAATATATGGAGCTTCAAATTTGATTTTTTATGTGTTCATGATCTAAAATTAACTCGAGAAGGGTATTTGAGTTGTTCTTGATGGTATTTCAATGTTTTAAGATGAACTAAGTGTTGGATCATGTTGTAGACTCTTTGAGGATGATATTTATGAATTTTGAGGTTTGATCAATCCATATTCTATATGAACAAATGATTAAAATTTGACTATGTTAATTATTGGTGATCATATGTACAAAATTATGTTTGGGCTAATTATGTTTTAGCAAAAGGGTGTTGTGATGGATGTTATCACTCAATATGGACCTATAGATCATGTGTCATGGTTCTATGTATTCTTGTGTTATAATTTTTCTCTAAGAATTGTCAAAGTGGTGAATGGGTATCTATAGGACCTAAAAGTACACTTAAGCCTATTTAAAATAGGGTATTGCTTAAAGGTGACCCATATAGATGCCTTAAGAGTGAAGGCATGTATTCTAAAAAATAAAGAAGGTTGTGAACATGATATTCTTATTTTCTCTATAAGAGGTGAAATCAAAGGTGGTGATTTATAGACTTGTAAGAAGAGATGTGTGTGTTAGAGAGAGAGAATTGAAGAGTGAAGGAAAGAAGAAAGGGTGTGTGCCTAGTGGATGGCTTATAAAGTTAGATTAGGTTGATGACTATGTGTATGACCTATAGGTCATATTTCTAATGTTAGAATAGTTCTCTTGTAGGTTTGAATATTGAGAATGAGCAAAGAGGTCTAGAGTGATCCAAAATAATATTTTAGATTCCTTGAGTGTGAGAAAAACATAGATGATGTCTTTGTGAGCTTGGTGGTTGATTTTAGAGGTATATCAAAATGTGGTTTGTGTGTATGTCCATTTGGTCATTTTGTTGAAGTTGTGATAGAGTTGTTGCTAATAAGTGTAGAGTGATCCAAAAGGTAGTTTTGGATGTTTGTGGCTATGTGAATAAGTGAAGGGGGTTTATATATATTGTATCTCCATCATATTGGTAGTAAATTAGTGCTAAAGAGATGTTCATATCATAGGTGTTAGAAGGGTGCTCGACATCTAGGTCAATTGGGCTTAACCAAAAGGTGGCCAAAATTACTTGATCATATTAGGGGTAGGTGCTCCTTATGAAATAGGTGTTTCATAAATTGGGTTAGAATCACTTGACCAATAGGTGATTAGAAGGACTTGATCATCCTAAGGGTAGGTGATCCTTGTGAAATAGGTGTTCACTAAATTTTGGTGATAAGACTTAATCAGTCTCATGTTTATGATCATCTTATAGGACAAGTAGTCCATGTGTTTGTAAAATTGAGAATGGGTTTTATTCCTCAAGAGATTTTCCCATATAGATCTTGTATTGTGTATATGATCTTGCATTAACTATTATTCGTTGCTATAAACATATTAAATGCTTAAGTATTTGAAGGGTTTGGAAATTTAATTGGATTATTTTCCACCACTAGTTCACCCTGCTCTCAGTAGTTTGTACCTATAAAAATTGGTTTTAGATTCTATCCTTTGGAGGAAGCTTAACATCTTGATGGAGATCTTAACTAGCATAAGATGGCTAACTAGTTGAAGAAAGAGAATCAACATTGGAAGGTTGTGATCAAGGAACTTGAAGAATAGATATGTAATTTTAAAAAAGATGCCAAAGAGTATGAGAAATTAATCAATGATCTCAAGGTTCATCTAGAAGATGCCAAGGCAAGTTTTAGTTCAAGAGAGGAAAGTTCTTCAAAATAAAAGGACATCATGTATGATGAATGGATCTAAGGGATGAGCTCATAAAGAGGAATCACAAGATGAGGTATGCGATCAAAAGTCTTGAAACATAAGTCAGTTCTCTTGAGGTAAGTTTTTTAGGAAAGAATAAGAGAGATGATAAGTATCAAAATATGATCAAGTCTCTTGAAGAGAAAACATGTAGATTTAAGGATGACATGGCTAAAGAAGCCAAGAAGGATAAGGAGGTCATCAAAGATCTCAGAGGTCAATTAGAGGTTTTAAATGGTAGCCTAAAATTAAGAGAAGAAGAATGTAGATATCACAAGACTTAGTTAGAAAAATATAATACCAATGTGAGTTAAAATAAAGGTGATAATGATGAATTAAAGACTAATATTGATTCTTTGAGAGTAGAGCATGAACAACTCATTGACAAGTTGGACAAGATGGAAAAATAATATGTGAAATGTGAGCAAGTTAAGAAGAATGATAATGTGAAAAGAAATGAAAGAAGACCAGTTAGATAGCCCAATGTAATAAGGTATGTAAGTTATTTCTATGGTAATTTTCATTATTCCTATCAATATGGTCATAGGGCAAGAGATTGTAGAAGAATGAGTTCTAAAAATTAGTTATCATGGATCCTTGGAAGGAGTAATTGGTATTGGATAAATCATAACTTAGATTAGTCAAGAGGTATGTTGAATGATTTTGTTTTCTAAAATTGTAGTAAAGTAGGAAATATTTATAGATTTTGTAAGAACAGGTTGAATGAGTTCTCGAAGCAAAACAAGGTGTATGGAGCTCTTAGTGTTCAAGGAAGAGGTCAAAACATGATGTGGAGACTTAAGGTAGTGAAGGCTACTCTTGTTGAGCTCAAGGATCAAACTTTTGATATTGTAGAAAAGGAATTAGTTTTGGAGGTGTCTCAATATTTCCAAGGAAGTTTGATATCAGTCCAAATAGAGAAGGTATATGATCCAGGAATCAAGTCAGTTATAACATTCAAGGCCAAGGAGAATATAAAATAATGATCTTAATCTGATGGTTTATTTACTATAGTTGAAGAATTTCAAGGTAAGAAAGAGTTTCATGATTTCCAAGAGTTCTTGTTATCTACTTTCAAAGAGGAGAAGGTGTTAGTTGAAGAGATATGCCAAGAACCTATGTTTTCATCATGTATTGGCAAGGAAGCCAAAGAAGAGATAGATGCCAAGTAAGTTATTTTAGTCAAGAAAAGGAAGAAGAAGGTTCTTTAGTCCTATGATGAGGACTATTATGCTCCTCTATTATAGGTCCTTGTGAATTAGTGATGTCTTTATTGTGCTTCATGAAGACATTTCGCAGTATGAAGAAGCATGTGGTCTTACAAGGGTGTTTTTAGTTCGAGTAGTCTATAGGGTCAGATTGAAGGTTTCCTGGTGGTAAAGGAAGATTTGTGAGTTGTTAATATGATATTTTTACATAGAAAGGTTTTTTGACCTTATTCTAACATGCTCCAGGTGTTTTTTTGGTATGAAGGTATGTTAAAGTCAAATTAGATATTTTTGAGTTCTCTCAGTTTTATTAATTTTTGGCTTAAGGGAAAGTAGGCCTAAAATGGGTTATAGGATGTATGGGTTCCTAAATGTATGGAGGATAAAATCTTGGTCTATAAATGTGTGATGGTTGTCTTCATGTGTGTAATAAGTTTTAGAAGTGGGCATTGACCAGGAGGTTTGTTCACCATATTTGTTCTGAGATTCTAGAGTTTTGGGCTATGTTAAAAGTGTTATTTGCCCTATGATTTTAGGTCTAAGGATTATTAATAGGTTTAATGGAACAAATTTATTTTCAAATCAATCTTCATAGATATTTTAAGGTTTTTATTTTTTAAATTATTCAAGTCTTTGTCAAGATGGAGGCCTAATTGGCTAGAATGTTTGTGAGGGAAGTATGTTACAAAGGATGATATAGGTAATGAAAATTGGTATGATTGAGGGGGAATATGAGAGTTATCCAAATATGAAGTTTTAGGTATTTAATATATGTCTATTAAATGTTGTGGGATTTACAAGTTCTATGAAGAGATATAAGGAGTCTAGACATGCCTAGTGTGAATATTTGATGTTTCTACTCAGAGAAAGGCATGAATGTTTTAAGATAATTTATTAGGTTGGTTTATAACATGTTTCCTATTTGGTAAGTGGCATGAAGTTATGTTGTTGGTCCTTGAGATGGCTTGAGAAAGAAAGCTAGTAAGCCTGTGTGTTGGTTATTCATGGTGTGTGGAGATATGAAGATGCTCAAGAGGCACAATAGCTCAGAGATCTTAGGGGGAAGCCCTCTCAATGTTATCAAGGTAAATTCAATCAATTTTTGGTGTTAATATGTGTTTATTCCTCATTTATAATAGTGCATGATCAAATAATAATATATACATGGTACATGGTTGAGAAATATAAGGTGGTATGCATAGATTTAGGGGGAGCTAACTTAGATAGCTTGAGTGTCTTGAGAAGTTATGAATGATGTGAGGGAAAGAATATGTGAGATGCTTCAATCATATTTAAGATATGGTGATATCTTATATAGATGAGAATTCAATAAAGTTGATAAAACCTAGTCATAATTATGAAAAATATGTTGGATCTTCATATATACAAAAAAGGAGATTTATAAGATCTATTATGCAATTTACTAGGTCTATATATCAAATATTTCCAAGTTCAGATTGATGCATGTCAAAGGGGGAGTAATATTTTCATATGAGGTATGTAAGTGTCCTAAGTACTTAGAAGTATATTTGAATACATTCATGATTTTAAGAAGAGATTGGTGGTTGTTTAGTCCACTTTATCATTTATGGCAAAGGGGGAGAAAGAAAAGAAGAGGTTACCATAAATGACAAAGGGGGAAATTATTAGCAAGTATTATCACTGATGTCAAAGATTGATGTCATGTGTACATTGATGTAAAAGTTAATTACAAAGTGGTGATGTCATGATGATGATGATTTTGAGCTTGAAGTTATGCAAGGCAAGATTTGGATGCATATGAGCTAAAGTAAGTATTGTCTAAGGCTCATCATAGTTTATCTAGCATGTTGATGTGGTTTCAGGTCTAGAAGAGAAGATAAGCATGTGATCAATGGTGCATATGAAGTTAATATGTCAAAGAATGAAAATTTTAGTGACAAGTGTCACATTTATAGAGCTTGGAAAAAATATCAATGGTTCACAAATGATCATGTAGTCAAAATATCAATGGTGTAGGACAAGTTAAAGAGTCAAAAAACCACATGGGACTGCCAAGTGGCACAATTGCATGGACAAACAATAAAGTGCTCAGAAGGAATGTAAGTTTTACAAGTTTCATAATCATAGGAATTTTGTTTAAGATCTAATGGTGAGTTTTTTTTATAAAGATTAAGCTACTTAGAAGAGATCGACAGAATGCATTTATTACAAATTGTTAGGAAGTAACAAGATGATGATAAGTGATCAATATTTAACAGTAAGAAAATGTAAAGACTGAGCTAATTTTGAGGGAGATAAATGATGTGTATTCTTTCAATTTATGAGAGGGCATGAGATGTTGACAAAGTGTTCAAATTTTAACAGTTGCTTAGTGACTGCTGGAATTCAAATATTCAAATTTGTGAGGGAAGACTAGTCTATAATTTTTGTGCTATAACTTTTGATATATGCAAAATTTGATCATGGTATAAAAGGAATTGTTGTAGAGGACTTCATGGTACATCTAGAAAACCTAGTTAGAAGGTATAACTATTTATACAATTAAAGATATAGATCTCTAAAATTTACTTTGTATGTGTTCATCCTCTAGAAGTAACTTGAGAAGGGTATTTAAGTTGTTATATATGGTATTTTGAAGCTTTAAGATGAAATAAGTGTTGGAGCATGTTTTAGACTCTCTAAGGATGATTTTTATGGACTTTGGAGGCTTGATTAATCCATATTATATATGCAAAAATTCTTAGAAGTTGATTTTGTGTTCATTATTGGTGATCATATGTATAGAAGATGTTTGAGCTAATTATGTTGTAACAAAAGGGTGATGTGATGGATGTTGTCACTTAAGATGGACCTATAGATTATGTGGCATGGGTATATGTATTTTTTGTGTTATTATATTTATCATATAAGTGTCAAAGAAGTGAATGGGTCTCCATAGGACCTAAAATGACACTTAGGCCTATTTGAAAGAAGGTATTGCTTAAAGGTGACCCATGTAGATTCCTTAAGAGTGAAGGCATGTGTTATGGATGATAAAAAATGTTTTGAAAATGATATTTTTTATTTATCTATAAAATATTAAATCAAGGGTGGTGATTTATAGACTTTTAAGAAGAGGTGTGTGTGTGTGTGTGTGTGTGTGTGTGTGTGTGTGTGTGTGTGTGTGTGTGTGTGTGTGTGTGTGTGTGTGTGTGTGTGTGTGTGTGTGTGTGTGTGTGTGTGTGAGTTGAAGAGTGAAGGAAAGAAGAAAGGGTGTGTGCCCAATGGATGAGTTGTAGAGTAGAGTAGGTTGATGACTATGTGTATGACCTATAGGTCATATTTATGATGTCAGATTAGTGATCTTTTAGGTTTGAATATTTAGGATAGGTGAAGAGGTCTAGAGTGATCCAAAAGGATGTTTTAGATGCCTTGAATATGAGTGAAGGATAGATTATGTCTATGTGAACTTGGTGGTTGATTTGAGAGGTAAAGCAGAGTGTTTTCAATGTGTATGACCTTTTGTTTATGTTATTGAGGTTGTGACAAAGTTGTTTCTAATAAGTGTAGAGTGATACAAAAGGTGGTTTTGTATGTTTTTGGTTGTGTGAAGAATCTAATGGAGATGATATACATTATATCTCCATTAGATTTGTAGGTAATCAATGTTAAGGATATGTTCATATCATAGGTTTTGGGAAGGTGCTCAAAATCTAGGTTAGAAATACTTGATCAATAGATGGTCAAAATGACCTTATCATCTTAGGGTTAGGTGCTCCTTGTCAAATAGGTATTTCACTAAATCTAGTCAAAAGGACTTGACCAATAGGTGGTCAAAAGGACTTGATCATCCTATAGGTAGGTGCTCCTTGTGAAACATGTGTTTCAGTAAATTTTGGTCAAAAGGAATTGACTAGTCTAATGTTTATGATCATCTTATAGGACAAGTAGTCTATGTGTTTGTAGGCTTGAGAGTGGGTTTTATTCCCCAAGAGGGTTTCCCACATAGATCTTGTGTTATGTATGTGATATTGCATTATCTATTGCTCATTACTATAAACATCTTGAATGCTTCATTAATGGTTGTATTGAATGCTTAAGTATTTTAAGGGTTTATAAATTAAATTGTATTATTTACCACCATTGATTCACGCCCCTCTCAATGGTTTTTACTTCTAACACTATGAGGTTAAGGAGAGAAAATGAACTTGTTCTAGAATTTTGGAGTTTAAGACCTCAAGGACATCTAAAACAATAATTTTAACCTTATCTAATGATTATCATCATCATCATTTATACCTTCATAGTTAATTATAACCTTGTTGATTGAGACTGAGGGTTTCTTGACCAAGCAACACTCTTAACCCTAACTAATATGTTCTTACATTTTACCTATAATGAGGGATTAGCTAGAGTTTAATGAAATTTAAAACCTTGTATTCCACCTCCTTAAATACCTTGACAACCTGCATTGGCTATGAGAATTCCATTTTACCCTTCTTAAGACTCTAGGCATAATCAACAAACATGGTACATAGGCTAGCTATAACTTCAGCTTGCTTGACTGTAGGTTCACTAGGCCTATGAAAACCTTTTGAGATAACTCCTTACTTTGAAATTTTATTTTTAATATTATGCCCAGCTTTATAATCTATTATAAAAACTTCCTATTCATCGAAACATCCAATTTCACCATTGTGTTTCACATCCAATTTCACCATTGTGTTTCACATCCAATTTCTTGACATTGGAGACACTTGAACTAGTTAAACTGACCTATAGGTGCATAATTTAGACTTATTAGGTTTAAAAGGAGAATTTGAATATAATTAAGACCACTGAATAGGTTTGTATAGACCTATTTTATCCCATGATACCTTATTAAATTATGAAACTTTGTCTTCTTCTTCTTCTTGTTTACCCATGTCCTTACGTGATCACATGCAGGGTAGCCTAATTGACTATGATTGTAGGTTTCAAAATTTATTTTTCCTTTCTCTTATAACTAACCTCCTTATAGTCTTCAATTATTAATATTATAATCATTCTCTATATACTATTAATCCATCACATAAGTTCATATTGACTCTTATTAACCTTCACACAAGTTCTTATTACCTAGAAAGCTTAACTAACTAAGCCAAAATTTCATGGTTGTAGATGCACATTTAGTGTTTGTATGGATTGTATCTATATAAATCCACTTAACCTTCCTTATGTTATTAATATTTTAAAATATCAAATGCTTATCATTGATATCATTTGATTTATTAGATTTGAAAGACACCTACCTCCATGTTTCAACATGATATTTCCTTAAAAAATCCTTATAATGGATGATTGTTGTAGGTGCATACTTTGCTCTTTTATGCCTCTATCTAAATAGGGCAAAGTGAGGTAGAGATAACTCAATGACAAAAGTGTATTAAATCATCCATTGATCTCATCTCACCTTTAATTATCATGAAATGTGTATGAACTTAATCATGAAATGGTTTGTAACATTAGGTCAAAAGAGTGAAACCTTAACATATGCTAAAAACCCTTAGCTTCTTTTAAGTGTGATAAATAACCTATTTGTAACTTGATTTGTTTGATATCTCATGGATTTGCTTATGAAAGTCATCATGCCATCCTATAAGTTGTGTTGTTATACCATGACTTCATGCTTTAAATTAGAGTTGAAACTCTTAAAACAATTCAAAACCTCCTCAAATCTTTGTTTCAACCTCCATGACAATTATAGATGGCTATTTCTTAACCTCATTCTCATGTCACCATGAATAAATCTATAGAGTTATTTTGGACATTAAGGGCAAAGTATCTATGGAAGGTTGTCTAGATATTCCTTCTCATCCCTCTACAATATTAATTTTTATCTCATATCATTCAAGTCTCTTTCATTATGATATACAAGTTTGTGTATGGCCAATCAATCCTATTATCCCTAATTAGACATTTTTCTCTTATGAGTGTCATTAGTCATATTAAAGAAACTTAAAGAGTGATGTGAAGTTATTTCATGATTTTACAAAAACCTTCCATTACTTGTTTACCCCTTGATCACTGATATTTTACATGATGGCTCTATTGATTTTCTCATAAGACATTGTAGAGAGTCTATGTAGTTAGGCCTAGAATTAGTCTCTTAAGTGCTAGATAACATGGTTTCTAAAATGTAATGTAAATTGCCTCTATGATCAAGAATTTTGGGAACATATTGGTGTTGAATAAAAAAACACACTATATAATATCCAACTCATGAGGTTGAGACCACCCTAAAACACTTTATAATGCAAGATCATCTCCTTAGTTCACCTATATGCTTAGCAGGATTATATTAAGTCCTTGGTTATACGTTTTATTGAGGTGTCTTAAGATTGATATATGCCATCACACCTACTTTAGTGATATTTTACCTCATATATAGATATATATACATTGTATTTACTTCATATTAGGTCTTCATCTCCATTTTGATAGTCATTTCACCCCATTTCTTATGAAATGTAAACTACAAGTCTGCATTCTTATGCTTTAGGCCTTTTCATGACACAAAATTTGACCAATTTAAACTTGAGAACATGTTTTTATCATCTAATTCAACCTATCATTAAGTTATTACCTCCAACAACTTTGATAGTGTAGTATAAAACCCTTTGAAACCACTCTTATGTAGACAGCTACACATAGGCCTCAAGGATTGAGAACGTTGTTTATTACTTAGAAAAAATGATATTAGAGTGATAATTCAAAAAAATTGAATTTTTTTGAATACTTATATATAATTAAAACATGATATCTCATCTTAATTAACCTACTCTAATTAGTAATAGCCCTAAAACATCAAGAAATAAAGATAGTTGCCTTGCAACATATGTAAAAATAAAGTTTTGTTTGCCAAATGAACTCACACATGCCAATTTTTGCCTATATAAAATTTTATATGATTTAATAAACTATAAACATATCAATCCATTGTATTTCTACATTTAACTTGTTTCAGACTACCATTTCAAAGAAGAAAACAAGCATGTGGAGTTTCTAGGTAGTTTTAGACCACCTTGGGTCTTAACGGTTGTTCATAAAGGATATGAGATGAATATAATGAAAAATGAAACAAATATTATTTTTAATAATACCCTCTCCTTTGTAAAAAAATTGAGGACCCAAATCTCTCTCTTATGTCCATGCTGAGCACTTGAAAACTGCCCTTATGAGCTTGTGAAGAGGGCAGTGAAGGAGAAGATGAAAGTTTTGCACTTTTAATAAATTTTAGAGATTTAAACTAATTTATATGACCTATATAAAACTAAAATACACCTTTAAATAATTTTAATGAGGAATTGGGCTCCTCAAGTCCATCCAAACCCAAAAAAACTCCCTTTTTAAAGTAAAATTTGACCTATTTTGACATTTAGACTATTATTTTGAATTCATTATATCATTGGTAAATTAGAAACTCATTTTAAATATTTTAAAAGTGTGATTTTATGTATATTAAATCTTAAAAATTATATAATCCCTTAAAAAAATCTCTAAGTGCAAAGAAAGCTTGTGTAAAAGAGATGATCTTATGCAAAATAACAATATCAGTTCAAGACCTCCTAGGACTTTATATGACATATTTACCATATGATTCAATGTTACATGAAAATATAGTTCCTTTATAAGGATTATTTTGGCCATAACAAAAACTTAGGTTTCTCTAAAAACCTTAAACTTTTCTAAAATACCTTAATTTCATCAAACAAGACTAATGGGCTTTAAAATAAATGACCAAGTGAAAGGACTTTACTTGATAGACTATGCACCTTATGGACACAATATGAAATACCCCTAGGACCCACTATATTACCTTTAAATTCATTGGAAATATTTCCCATGACATTAACCTAAACAATTCTAATAAGGCTAATAAATCATCATATGAAGACTACCAAAGACATGGCAAAGTTGTGAACAGGGTTGTAGAAGAATGCCAAGCAAAGTTTCAAATTATAGGGGTGACAGGTTGACCCATGAGATCAAAATTATCAACATTTTATTGACTCAAATAGGAATCATGCACATTATTCTTATAAATTAATAAATTGACATCTCTTTTGGACTCATGAGATCACTATTACACTCTAAAATGAGCACTAATAGATTTGATCAATGACTACAAAACTCTTGAATTAAAACAAGACAACTATTTCTCCTCCAAAATAAGGAAATAAAACATAAAACAATGGAAATTTACTAACAATATAAATTTACAAGCTAAACACTTATTTGAAACAAAGCATAGGCAAACTAATTTACTAGGACAATGCCTAGAGGAAAACTAAACTGACTACAACTAACCTATAAAGAATCCTCCTCCGGGATCAAAAAGAAAGTTTTTTGGATCACATCCTTCATGAAATATTTAATGGTGTATGAAATCAAATTTTATTGACCTCTTACTTTGATAGGATTTATTCTTGACTACCAACACATTTCACATGCCTTATAATAGGTCTACAATAACAAATAAATCTATAATGAACACATACTGGTCCAAAAATTCAACTTCTACCATCTATTGTTGTTATTATTTATCAATAGTCTCAAATATGACTAGATTTTTATTTGTAAGACTTGATACATCATGACGTTCATATGAATAATTGATGTAACAAACCTAGAGCTTAGTATTATCGTGAAGGCTTTCAAGTTATCCATCATTGTCTCCAAAAGAGAGAGTTTATTGTTCCTTGAGAAATTATGCCCAAAATAGACCCTAATTATCTTCCAATAGTACACCAAGGTCTATAAATGAAGTGAGAGTATGATAACCCATGTTAAATATTTTAAATAAATCGTCATCTAGTGAGGTTGCCTCTTGAAAAGGTAGATTTTTAAGACTATCTCCCTCTATCTTGTTGATTGGTTCACCAAAATTTTCTTCTATTGCCTTAATCAAATCATAATTACTTAATAAAATTGAGTTTATATATTCCAAATATTCAAACAAGTCTTCATTATGCTCTTGATTGGTAAAAAGGATATCAAATCAAGGATTTACCTTCTCTTACACATTTGAAGTATCATGAGGAGCATCTAATTGAAGCTCTACTACAAAAAACTCTTCAAGTTCATTAAGAGGGTTTAAGAACATCTCCTCTTTCTCATTTACAAATTCCTTATCATGTTAAATGGACTAATTTACTACTAAAAATTATTTTATTACTTTACTTTACTCTTATTCATAATAAATCACATCAAAAGGAATCTCTTGAAACAAGTCAACATCTATTTTATCTTATGATGTAACTTATTCTTTAAGTTTGAAATTTAAAATACCTATGCTCTTACCAAGGGTAGTTCCAATAAATATTTATTATTCGTGCACACTTGTATCACCACACTCTCCTTAAAAATCACTTTTAATTGTAACTTCTTCATCTATCCTCCATAGAACATGATCTTCTTCAAGAAGGGAGATGGCAGGAGGAAAATGGATATGCTCATGAGCTTGATTGGGAACCAAAGGAGTACTCTTGTAACCTGAGGTCTTGGGAATGGTGGGATATTGTAGGAATGTTTAGAGAGAGGTTAAGTTAAGTTAATTTATGGATAATTGATTCTTTTCCTCACTCTCATGATTCACTTTATCAATTTTAGATGAGGCTTAAAATTTAGCCTCTTCAACAATCACTTCTTCCTTCCTTTGGATGTTTTATTGAATTGATTTTCCATGAGGGAATAACTATAGGCACATGTTCTTCTTCCTTGACTCTAATTTTATTATCTAGGAACTCTTCCTCTTGTTTCTACCAAGACTTAACTACTTGGTTCCAAAGTAGGAATTTTGAAAATAGTAAGTTTTCTTAGAGATAAATTTGGCTCTCTTGTAGGCTCATTTTGATGATGTTCAATAAATTAATGAGGACAATTAGTAAAATAAAGTTGGTATGGGATACAAGAGGTTTATTGAAGAGGAATGGGAGGAGATTCATCCAAAAGACTTGGCATGGCATAACCAGGAATCATATTCCAAGAAAGCCTCCAAGATGAAGTGTACTTATTTTTTTGAGGAAGGGTAGCTGTAGATGGAAGGAAACTTCAAACATAATAAGTTTGACCAGGGGTAGGAGGAGATGGCTAAATTTGGTTGTGTTGGATCTCTTGATTCTCCCACCTCACTAACATATCTACCCACTATTGGATCATGCTTCTCATTTCATGAAACTCATAAGTCATAACATACTAATTTTCCTCTCTAACTACTACCCACATACTCATCAATATATGTACTATCTTCCTCATCTTCTCTATGAGGTGAAAATGCATCACATCTAACTTTATATACCATATTTTCATCACCCCTTCAGACTTTAGCATATTTAGATTGAATGACAAAAAGGATATGGTAGGAGAAACATAATTTTGAGTTAGAAATGGATTAGGATGAGGTGAGTATGACTACTAAAAGTTTTAACAATGTTGATGAGGCATATAGTTAGGGTTTTATTGAGGTTGATAAGGATCATTATAAATCTAATATGAACTATCATAATCTTGATAAGACTAATCATTTGACTAATAAGACTCTTGGTAAGGCTGATTAAGCTCATAACAAGGCTGGTATAGATCATGACAAGGATGGTATGAATCATTATAGTGTTAATAAGTAAAAAAACATATTAATTATCATATATAGCCATCAAAATTCATGAAGATAATGAAATCAAAACACAACTTACATAAACCAATGCCTAGGATGCTAAAACCAACTGATAGAACTTGAAGATGCCATTGATATTTTTAATTCCTTTAAAGGTTGATATATAGAATAAAAACATAAAAAATCCTTCCACTACTTTGGATGTTGGTCCCATCAAGTGTACCAAAAATTGTTATCTACTACACTTGCACCCTTATCAAGGTAGTTTCAAACCTTCACCACTTGAAGTAACATGGAGACAATCCTAGGTTCTGGGTAGCCTGATAAATGGATTGAATCTATATATTCTAAGGGATATATCCCCTTGATTTATTATTTAGGCTCTATACTCTAAACTATAAACTTACAAGGAAAAGGGAAGGAAGATAAACTAAAGAACACATATCTAACTAAGGTGATACACCAAAATATGTCCTTCACTTATATAATATGCTCTAATAAGGTTTAATAAAAGCATGTAAATTATTGCACTTCTAAAATTAAGGTCTCCAAACATAAATATTTCACATAGAAGCTTAGCTTGATGCATGATCTAAGGTAGTTGATCGATAGGTCCGTCAAAGACACTAAGGAAAGATTACACTTGCCATATATACAATATTATTCAAGCACAATATGTAGCTTATAAATATGAAATAACACATAAAAATAGGTAAATATGATAAGAAAAAATTAAGGGAATTAGTCATTATCACTATCATTCATAAACAAACCATTGGTATACACTAGTTAAAAGATTTGAGGAGGCATGAATTCATTCTTATTCATTCTAAATATGTAAGTAATTTTTTTTTAATAAGTATGACCTTGAAAAAACTAAGGTTAAGGATCCTTTAAAATGTAAAAAATATGCTTACATATAGATAAAATGAGAAAGGAGAGAGAGAGAGAGAGAGACAAAGATAAATTAAAAGACTAAAAAATAGGGAAAATGACATGCACTAAGTACTTCTCCAATTCCAACATAGTATATCCTTAATTTTTTCTCATCTAAACTTTGAAAAATGGTTTAAAGGTTGAGGTAGACTTGTTGGAATGTTGAAAGAGTTTTGGCCATTGATTGGAGGAGTTTGATCAGCTGAAGTGTCTACATTCTTTCTTTCACACCCTATATATTAGATTGCCTGTCTTCCTTGATGAATGAGTCTCCTTCCTTGAAAATAGGTCATCATGTATTGGTAAAGTTTTCAATTTAAACCATATCCAAACTATTTATGATTTCTCTTCACATGGAAAGGGATGTTAGAAGTCTATTAATGTATCTTTGACTTTGTCTCCTTGAGTAGGCAAAGGAGAGGGAAATAGTCTTCTTAGTTTTTTGGAGACCTTTTCAACCTTTAAATACTTATTGAAAATAAATATTATTTAAGAGTTTTATGCATCAATGTGGTGATTTTACCACTTGATTCCTCCTTAAGCAAAGTGGCATAGGAAAAATAAAACTTAGACTTGATTTGAAGAAGGAAATATTCCACCATGGATGGATTGTCAACATGACATAAGATCTGAAATAAGGAATTTGTAGTCGTAAAACCCTCTATAAGATGTAATTTTTCTCCATTTCCTTGTTTTTCTACCTATTCCTTGTATCTCTAAATATTGGTAAAGTTCCTTGTGTAGAAGAGTGTAAAGAATTTACTATAAAAATAAAAACATTTTTTAGAAACCTCTACCCCCTTACAACTCCATTAAAATTTTTAGGATCCAAATCTAAGTGGAAGTATCTCTTTTCTACCATTTCTCTCTCCAATTATGCCTAATTAGGCTACCTAGGCCTAGAAATAGAGATTTACCCCAAATGGGAACCCACACATGTGAAACCTCCCATAAGTGTTTTACTAAATTTGCATATAATAATACCATCATCCATGCTAAATTTGGAATTCTATAACCTTTTGCAAGTAGGCAAACCATGAAATGGCAAAAAACTATCCCTTAAGCATGTTTTGGATTGCCCCAAAAAAATAGGTTTGTTTGATAAATTATAGGATATATTTTAAATATTTATATAATTATATATGTTAAATATATCCCAAGGCACCTCTTCCAATGGTTTTAATCCTTCTACACACTTCAACACCACTTTTTTGCCTTCAAAATTTGTAAAAGTATAGTTTTCAAAGAGTCTATACAACTACAAGTACAACCAAAACTCATGGTGATAATCCTTTTTAGTGAGATTTTTTTTTTTATGTATTTTAAATGGTCATATATTCCATATCATGTGCTTTGGATATCAATCTATTCAAACTAGTCAAAACTAGGTTTTCTAGTAGCCTATGAGTGGCTCAATTTCTTAAAGATAGTTCATAAAGGCTAAGGCCTTAACTAGAAAAAAATGCCATTATTTTTAAGTGAAAAAGGTTACCAACACTCTAAATATATTAGGCTCCCATTAAAATTATTTATACTATTATGAGCATAAGAAAGTACCTCCTTGGCTAGGTGAAATGCATTTTGTGAGGTTGAGCAGAGAGAACGAACATGTTATGGAATTTTGGAGTTTGATTTTTAGTTTTAAGATCTCAGATATGTCTAAAAATTCATTTTGACCTTATCCAATTATCATAATCATTATTTATACCTTTTGATCCTCTATAACCTTGTTGATTGAGACTGAGGGTTTCTTGACCAAACAACACTCTTGACCCTAACTGATATATTATTGTATTTTACCTATAATGATGGGTTACTAAAAGTTTAATGACATTTAAAACATTTTTAATACCCATTTTAAACATTAATTGGATATTATAAATCCATTTGACCCTTCTTAATACTTTAGGCACAATCAACAATCATGGTACATAGGCTAGTTGTAAATTCATCTTCATTGACTATAGGGTCATAAGATCTATGAAAACCTTTTGAAAGAACTCCTTAATTTGAAATACTCTTTGTGATTTTATGTATAAATTAAAAATCTATGATAAAAACTACTTGTTCATCCAAACCTCCAATTTCACCATTTTTATTCACATCTAACTTCTTGACATTTGACACACTTGAGCTGGTTTAATTGACTTGTAGGTGTAGATTTTAGAGTTATTAGGTTTTAAAGGATAATTTTAATGGAATTATGGCCAATGAATAGGTCTACATAGATGTATTTTATCCCATGACACCTTATGAAAGTGGGATACTTCATCTTCTTCTTTTTGTCTACCCATGTCCTTACGTGATCACATGTAGGGTATCCTAATTGATTGTAATTGTAGACATAAAAATCAATTTGAATTTCTCTTATAAATAACCTCCTTTTGGTATTAAATGATTAATATTATAATTACTCTTTATATTCTATTCATACATCTCATAAGTTCATATTTACTCTTCTTAACTTTCACACAAGTTCACATTGCCTAGAAAGATTGACTAACTGAGCCAAAATGCCATGGTTGTAGATTCACATTTAGTGTTTGTACGAGTTGTATGTGTAAAAATACATTCAACCTTACTTATGATCATAAAATGCCAAAATATCAAATTCATATCATTGATATCATTTAATCTCTTATATTTGATAACTACCTACCTCCATGATTTAATGTGATATTTCTTTAAAAAAGCCTTAAAATGAATGACTATTATATGTACATATTATACCCTTTTAGGCCTCTATATGGACAAGAGAGAGTGAGTTCAAGTTAACGCAATGAAAAAAATGCATTAAGTCCTCCATTAATATCATCTCACCTTAAATTTTCATGAAATATGCATGAACTTAATCATGAAATGGTTTTCAACATGAGTTGAAAAGAGTGAATTTTACCTTAAGATATGCTAAAAACCCTTAACTTCTCTAAGGTGTAATAAATAACCTATTTTTAACTTGATTTGTTTGATCTCTCATGGATTTTATTATTAAATTCATCATGACATCCTCTAAGGTTGGTTTATATACCACCACTTAATGATTTAACCTTGAGTTAAAACTCTTAAAACAAGTCAAAACCTCCTTAGATCTCTAATGCAACCTCCATGACTATTGTAGATGGCTATTTCTTAACCTTATTATCATGTCACCTTAAATAAATCTATGGAGTTCTTATTTTCATTAAGGGAAAATTATTCATGGAAGGTTGCCTTGATTTTTCTTCTCATCCCTATATAAGCTTATTTGCTATCTCATATCAATAAAGTCTCTTTCATCATGATATGTAGGCATGTGTATGGGAAATAGTCCTATTAGGCCTAATTAGAGCTTTTG
This sequence comes from Torreya grandis, assembly GCA_037957365.1. Taxonomy (NCBI): domain Eukaryota; kingdom Viridiplantae; phylum Streptophyta; class Pinopsida; order Cupressales; family Taxaceae; genus Torreya; species Torreya grandis. Next base: position 2,520 of record JARHVA010011286.1, on the reverse strand, counting down.
ATCTTATGAGTGTCATTAGTCATCTTAAAGAGACTTAAAGAGTGATGTGAATTTACTTTATGATTTTTTACAAATCTTCCATTGATTGTTTACCTCTTGATAACTGATATTTTCCATGATGGTTCTATTCCTTTTCTCATAAGACTTTGGGGAGAGTCTATGTAGTTAGGCTTAGGAATGGCTTCTTAAGTCTTAGAGAGCATGGTTTCTAAGATGTAATGTAAAATACCTCCTTGATCAAGAAATTTGGCAACATATTAGTGTTGAAGATTAAAAAAAACACTGTCTCACATCCTGACTCATGAGGTTGAGACCACCCCAAAAAACTATAATTAAAGATCATCTCCTTAGTCCACCTATATGCTTAGTAGGCCTGTACATAGTCTTTGGTTGTAATTTTTATTGAGGTGTCAAGAGATTTAGATGTGCTATCACACCTATTTTAGTGATATTAAACCTAATCTCCACATATAGGGACACTATATTGAATTCACATTAGGTATTTAATTCCATTTTGATAGTCATTTCACCCCATTTCTTATGAAATGTAGACCTTTAGATTTACATTCTTACGTTTTAGGCATCTTCATGACACAAACCTTGACCAATTTAAACATGATAAAACTTTATTATCATCTCATTAAACCTATCATGAAGTTATTACCTCCAAAGAGATTTGATAGTACATTACCAAACCCTCTGAAACCACTCTTATACGGATAGTCTACACATAGGTTTAAGGCTTGAGAACATTGTTTATTACTTAGAAAAAATTACATTATGGTGAGAATTGAGAACATTTGTGAAATTTTAAAGCCTTGTATTAAATTAAATAATGATATATCATCTTAATAAACATACTCCAATCATTAATAACCCTGAAACATCAAGAAATAAAGATACTTGCCTTGCAACATATGAAAAAAAGAAGTTTTATTTTCCAAATGAACTCATGAGTTCCAAGTTTGGCATGGAGAAAATTTTTATATGATTTAATAATACATAAAAATCTCACTCAATTACTCTTATTTATTTAACTTGTATTAAACTTCCATTTCAAAGAAGGAAACAAGCATGTGGGGTTTTTAGGTAGTTTTAGACTAGCCTGGGTTCTTAACGATTGTTCATAGAGAAGATGAAATGAGTCTTAATAGAAATGAAAAAAATATTAATCTTACTTGTAACACCCTCCTTTAGTAAAAATTGTAGGACCCAACTCTCTCTCCTTTATCTTTACTAAGCCCTTGAAAACTTCCCTTGTGAGTTTGTGAAGAGGGTGATGAAGGAGAGGAATAAATTTTTACAATTTTAATACCTTTTCAAGATTTAAAACTCATGGATATTAACTTTATAATATTAAAATACACATTTAAGGAATTTTTAACTAGCAGTGGGATCTTCAAGCCCGTATAAACCCCAAAAACTTCCTTTTTTGAGCAAAATTGAGTTGCTTGATATGTAGGCCATTATTATAACTTCATTATATCATTATAAAATTTAAAATTCATTTTAAATATTTTACAAGTTTAATTTTATTTATATTCCATCTTGATAATCTTATATTCCCTTAAAAAGATCTCCAAGTGCAAAGAAAGCTAGTGTAAAAGAGATGATCTCATGTAAAATAATAATATCAGTCCAAGACCTCCTATGACTTTAGATGACCTATTCACCATATAATTAAATGTTCCATGAAAATATAGTTCCTTTATAAGGATTATTATATCCATAATACAAACCTAATTTTCTCCAAAAATATTAAACTTTGCTAAAATACACTAATTTCATCAAACAAAACTAATGGGCTTTAAAACAAGTGACCAAGTGAAAGGACTTTACTTAAAAGACTATGTACATTATTAACACATTATGACATAACCATATAACTTGCTATACTAAATTTTAAGTAATTGGAAAATTTACCCATGACATTACATTAAAAAAGGCTAACAAGGCTAACAAATCATCACTTAAGGATTACCAAAGGCATGACAACACTTTGAACATGGTTGTAGAAGTATGACAAGCAAAGTTTCAAATTTTAGGGGTGATAGTTTTACCTATGAGGTCAAAATTGTCAACAATAACTAAAACACACGTTAGGTAGGTCTTCAACATATTTCAACAACAGAATAAATTAAATATGAAAAGTATGATTACCAGTAAACATCTCTCTAAGGAATTATAAAAATATGAATTTTAAGTTTCATATGCAAGTTTAATAATTCATACATCAAGACACTATAATCTACCCAAGAACACTTTAAGGTAATTCCTAATAATGATAATCAAAACTATACACCAAGTAATGATAGAGAGAGAGAGAGAGAGAGAGAGAGAGAGAGAGAGAGAGAGAGAGAGAGAGAGAGAGAGAGAGAGAGAGAGAGAGAGAGAGAGAGAGAGAGAGAGAGAGAGAGAGGAGAGAGAGAGAGAGAGAGAGAGAGAGAGAGAACTAAATATGAAAAGTATGATTACAAGTAAACATCTCTCTAAGGAATTCCAAAAATATGACTTTTAAGT